>JAKSZT010054003.1:305409-334137 GCA_026826555.1 Tolypeutes matacus
TATCTATCTATCTATCTATCTATCTATCTATCTATCTATCTATCTATTTATTTCTGCCTTTTATTACATATCCTTCTCATATCAGTCAGATGATCATTTAAACATTTAAGTTGTACATGTCAGTCCTGTGCTTAAAATACCCCAGTGACTTAGCATCTCTCTGAGAGACAAAGCTAAAGTCCTTCTGAAGTGCTCTAGAGCCCTTTCTTATCTGGTCTGCTGGTGTTCTCTGGCCTCGTCTTCCCTTGCTCAAGCTGCAATAGCCACACCAGCCTCCTCAAGGATATTCACACACTCCTGCCTCAGTTCTTTTGAACTTGCTATCCACCTTCCAGACGTCTGTATGGCTTATTCTCTAACTTATTTCAAGTTGTTTACTCAACTATCACTCTTTCTGGCAGGTATCTAAAATATCAGCCAGGATATCCAAATATTACCCTACCCCTGATATTTTATATGCACTCCTCTTCTTTATGTTTATTTTTCTCTTTAACCTTCATCACTGATAACATATATATAATTTATTTTATTTCTTATTTATTGACTGTCTCCCATCTCTAATGTAAGCTCTGTGAGGGATGGCTTTTTCTCTGCTTCCATCATTGCTATTTGTTTTGCACCTAGCACAGTGCATGGCTCAGCAATGAATCATTGGAATAATAAATCTTGGCTCCAAGACTTCTCTATTACTTTCTGCCATTCACTCCATATTTAATATGTATACCACGTCTGTATAACTGTGACCAAAAAGGGGTTATGTATGTGAGCTTGTGAATATGCATATTCATATATTAAATTATAAGGACTTCATGACTGGGATTTGTTTAACTGAATAGTTTTGAATGTAGGTAAATGTTAAATAAAATGGTTATAATTGATTTTGATGAATCAACTGTAAACAAACTTCTTGATTATCTAATATATGTCCCCATTCACTCTATAGAAAAATAAATAGGGTAAAAACCATGAACACATTCTCCCATTAGTCACTATGAATAAACCTTCACATTTGTCTTTATCATCCTTCTATCTCCCTTCTCATTCCATTTGCTTTTCTGTTATGAATCTAATATTTATGGCCTAGGCAGGGCTGAGTAAGATGCAGTGATTATGGCTGATTTTATCACAGCTGTATTACTTAGCTGCAAGGTGAAGCGCTGTGGTAAAATCGATCAGGAATCCCTAAAACTGATTATCTGTCACCTTTATAATCCTGATGGAAAGGCAGGTCACATCCGGCCTGACAACTTCCCATGCAAAAGAGAACACCAATGCAATGTTTCTGACTCAATTTGTCTGGAAAAGTAACTACCGAACAATGAAATAAAAGTGAAAGGGAAGACAAGAGAGCAGACTGGGGGAGCACTGTGTTGGGTTTCACCCCAGGACACAGGGAAAATCTAAATGAGTTTGCAAAGTGTAGATCAGGGGTTCTTGGATTTCAGGGGGTCTGAGCTTGAATTGAAAATTCAAAAAAATTATTCTTAATGTTTTGGAGTGGGTGTGATATATTTATTAAATAATACACACTATAGTGTGGACTTAGCATGATTTTTATTTTGATGTAGTGTGTTCTGAGTACAGTGGATAACTGCTTGCAAAAAGGTTGGTAAGGATGGCAGAGATGATTGCATGACACTATGGGAAAACTCGAATATCTAAAGGTTTGCCAAAAATGATCCTTTGAAGAGATTTTGAACTGTGTTAGGTTATCAGGTATTGAAATTATTGGAAAGTTGTAAATCATAATTTTAAATAATCCTAAAATTTAATTTAAAGATGCTATGCTGAGTGTCATAAAACTATCTGCCACTACATTCTGAGAAAGGGTCAGTGGTTTTCACCTGACTGGCAAAGGAATTCATGGAACAAAAAAGGTTAAGAACCCCTGGTGTAGATAATTTGGGTATTTAAGACACATACATTTATATGGCTGCATTTGCAATTCTTGACCCTGCACTAAGGGTATTTATATAATTTTTGCATGGATGTATCTTTGATGTTTCTAGTTCTACACCCCCTGATGTGTAAGTAGGAATTCAATAAATATTTGTTAAATAAATACATGACTGAATAAATCAATGGACAGATATTTAAGTCGTCTAGCCTTTGCTTAATCCTTACGGTGATAAGGAACTCACTATTTCATAAGAAAACCCATTCCATTATTGAAGTGTTTTAATTTTTAGAATACTTTTCCTTATAATATAAAATCTTCTTCACTGTAACTTCCTTATGACTCTATATGGGTAAGAGTCAACAGTTGTGATTTCATTGTCTCTTCTCCTCTGTACACCCGTTTATTGAATTTCTTACTAAGGAGTTGTCTGGTGGAATTTAAATTATATATCCTTCTGCTATTCAAAGTATATATTCTTCAAAGGTTTGGGAGAAATACCCCAGGATAACTCAGTATCTTATACCTGCTAATTGGAATAGGCCCTAATAAGTGCAGGCCTTTCCAGACCACCTAATAATAGAGATGTTGTGTATTTTTTCTACAGATACATGGTACTATGTTCTTCCTCCCCTTTCAGCTGAGACTTTTGGGGATGTTCCACATTTCTATTTTAATTTTCTCTGGGAATTCAGTTCAGCACTGAATGACAGGCAAGTATTTCAAGATGGAATAGATACTGCACAGTCTTTCAAAGGATCTTAATTATTGTATGCATATTGCTGAGTTTTATGCCTTTGTCTTAGAACTTTCACAGAGGTTAACTGTCATAATCCAGGCTTTGCTTTTACTTATCTGCTATTCTAAATGCAAGATATTTCCCTGTTGAGAATGCATGGGATTTTTGAGCCAGTAAAAAATGCTGTCGTGCTCAATCTCATCACATTTGTGAATTACTGTAAGTTTGGCACCATTTCTACATAAGCGAAAATGTGGATCTCCATTGTGCCATTGGGCCACCAACTAGTTAGGATATAATTTATTCAAATAATGATGCAACAATAAACCCTGTTATGCCAAAGGCACCTCTCATTCCTTTTTCTTCCTCATGAGAACATGGTTTGGTTGTGCTCTGTTGTGTGTGTGCGTGTGCACACACGTGTGTGTGTGTGTAAAATTAGCTGTCTCTGCAATTCATTAGTTCACCCTAATGAAGCCTCTACGTTGCTAACAAAGCAGAAAATAAAAAAAAGTAAATAGCACTACCCAGAAACAATTTGTTTCTTGCTACAAGCACTCTTGTTAAATATCATCTGAGGGTCATTTTGCAGAAAAAGAGGAAGAGGCTGCAAACACAATTAGCTGAGTCAAAAATAAATAATAATTACAGTCACGATGCAGTCAAATGGATATTGAGACAGGCATGCCTGTGGGTCAGGGAGGAAATGGAGCATTGCATCCTAGCCAGCCCCTGGGAAGCTATATAGGAAAGAACAAGTAGATGCTGACTGCCAAGGAAGGCTTAGCCTTGATTTCATTAAAGGTCCCAGAGGCAGCTGTCATTCCTGACCCACTCAGCCAACAGTCTGAAGTCAAACCCACCACGGCATGACACGCCATAGAAAGAAATACTTGCTTTACATTTTTTACTAAAACATCTTTATTTGAACAACTTTTAAGGGGAAAACAATATGCTAAAATGCTAATGCTATTATGTCATAATAACATTGCACTGAAAAAATGAGTCAGATAAGGTAGTTATGATTGGTATGATTAAGAATCTTAAATTCCTCAAACTTTATTTGCAAATTGATGGTATTCAACATGATTGCTGAACACAATTCATAAACTATTTTGAAAATAACTAATAAATAAATAAATAAATAAATAAATAAATAAATAAATAAATAAATAAATAAAAATTTTAAAAAAAGGAAATAACTGAAACAAAACATTATTACTTTAAATACTGAAGGATGAACAGCAATATGAATATATACTCATTATGCCATGTTTTCCAATTAGTCAAATATGCAGAAAGGAATATTTAAGGGCTGTAAAATTCTACTAAGTGTGAGATGCCATACTTTTACACATATTTTTTGTTATGTTTTGATTTTTTTTAATTAGAGAGGTAGATTTACAGAAAAATCATGCAGAAAATGCAGAGTTCCTATATAGTTCTTGCCCCCTCTCGCCCCCCCGGCACACACACAAATAGTTTTCCCTATTATTAACACTTTTCATTAGAGTGGTTCTTTTGTTAAATTGATGAAACAATATTATTATCATTGTATTATTAACTACAGATCATAGTTTACATTAGAGTTCACTGTGTTTTATAGTCCTATGTTTGTTTGTTTTTGTTTTTATTCTGATAGCATATATACACCCTAAAATTCCTCCTTTTAACCACATTCAAATATGTAACACAACAGTGATAATTACATTTACATTGATGTGCTACCATCACCTCCATCCATTACCAAAATGTTTCCATCACCTCAAACAGAAACTCTGGACCAATTAAGCATTATTGCCCCATTCCCTAAGCCCACCCTGGCCCCTAGTAAACTGTATTCTAATTCCTGACTCCATGGATTTTTTAATATGAATTATTTCAGATCAGTAAGATCACACAATATTTGTCCTGTTGTGTCTGGACTATTTCACTTGAAATGATGACTTCAAGCTTTATTCATTTTGTTGCATGTATCAGAACTTCATTGCTTTTTATGACTAATATTCCATTATGTGGTAGTTAGAGATTATTTATGAATTCCAAAAAGAAATATTGGGGAAGCAGATGTGGCTCAAGTGGTTGGGCTCCCATTTGCCATATGGGAGGTCCTAGGGCCTCCTGGTGAAGGCAAGCCAGCCTGCGTGGTGCAGTGAGCTGGTGCAGCAAGATGATGCAACAAAGGGAGACAAGCAGACACAGAAAAATGCACAGCAAATAGACACAGGGAGTGCAAGCAGCAAAGGGGTGTGTGTGGATAACTAAATAAAAATAAATCTTAAAAAAAAAAAGAAATATTGATTATGTTTGTAAACTGGTCTGTTCTCTGGGCATGATGACCCTTTGATTGTGTTAGATTCGGCTGAGATGACTTTGATTAAATTATGTTAAGATTAGGGCCTTGATTTGACCATTAGGGCATACAGGGTTGATTCCCTGCCCCCTTGGTGGACTATATAAAAGTATAATCAGTAAGAAGGCAAGAGAAGTAGATACACAGAGAAGATACATAGAGGATCCTGCAGCCCAGGAAGAGAGATGAACCTGAATGGTTTATTGGGGACCTTGTAAAGAGAACAGAGCAGCTGAGCCTGGAAAGAAATGAACCCTGGGGAGAGAGATGAGCCCTATGTCAGCCTACAGCTGAGATTGGAAGAAGCTGGGACCACGGAGCATTAAGAGGAAAGAGGAAGGCTGAACCCTCACAGACATTGCCTGCCATTTTGCTTCAATATGTGTCAACAGACTTTGGGTAAGGAAGTAAACTTGAGTTGGACTCTTTAGGGCCTTGTGAATATAAGCTTCTACCCCAAATAAATACACTTTATAAAAGCCAACAGAGTTCTTGCACTTTGCATCAGCACCCTTTTGGCTGCCTAATACACATTGTTTGTATAGACCACATTTTGTTTATCTATCCATGAGTTGGTGGACACTTGGGTTGCCAGCATCCTTTGACAATTGTGAATAATGCCACTAAGAACACCACTGTGCAAATATCTGTTCTAATCCCTGTTTTCAAGTCTTTGGGGTATTAGCTAGAAGTGGGATAGCCAGGTCATATGGTAATTCTATACTTAATTTTCTGAGAAACAGCCAATCTGTTTCCACAGTGGCTGTATCATTTTACATTTTCACCAAATCAAAAGTGTTCTTATTTCTTCACATCTTCCCTAACACTTGCTATGCTATTTTCCTTTTTTTGTTTAGTCACCTCTGTAAATGAATTAATGTTTTTAGAGATCTATTCTTTGTTGGATGAGAGACAATAAAAAATAAGGTTTGTTAACCTCTTTGATTAGGAATCTGGTTTTATGATCAGATCATTTCGTGATCACTGTAAACAGATCAATAGTTGTACAGAGATATTATGTCTCTTGGATGAGAGAGAACAGAATCTGGTTTGTTAGTATTTTCTGTTTTTTGTTTGTTTGTTTCTCTTTTGAGCTCAAATGAATGAAGAATTTGTACTCACTTGGAAAAGAAGAGTTCTTTGATATGGATCAGTGAGTTATGGGCTTCTATGTTTATTCTTTTAAAAAAATCAATTTCATTAATACATATTAATAAAGCATAAATCCATCCCAAGTATACAAACAATGGTATTCAGTATAATCACACAGTTGTGCAGTCATCACTTCAATCATTATTAGAACATTTTCATTATTCTAATAATAATATTAAGCAAAGAACTGACAAATAAACAAACAAAAAAACTCCTCACCTCTCAATCTCTCTATGCTTCCCCTGCCCTACACAGCTGCTTTTCAGTTTCCATCTCTTTAGTTTTTTTGTATTTATATTTTGTAAAAACAATGTTATATATGCAATATTACCCATATTCATATTTCACATGAGGATTCACTATGTTATACATTCCCATGTTACCATTTTTAGCTTTCCTTCTAGTAATACACATGGCTTTAGACTTTACCTTTATACCACTGTCATACCCATATAATAGCACTCCTAGTCACAAACACTATGTTGTGATTTCACTTTTTCTGTTCACTTCCAAAGAATAACAAACAACTTTTATACCAATTCTGCATAGGTTGACCCTCAGCTTTCCATTCTCTAACCTTCTATTTTCTGGTGACCTATATTCTTGTTATTAAGTCTATGAGTTTACACAATATATTTAGTTCATAATAGCACAATCATACAGTGTTTGTCCTTTTGTGTCTGGCTTGCTTTATTCAACATAATGCCCTACAGGTTCATCCATGTTATCATAAGCTTCACAATTTCATTTCCTCTTACACCTGCATAATATTCCCTTGTGTGACTACATCACAATTTTTTTTATCCATTCATCAGTTGATGGACACCTGGGTTGTTTCCATCTTTTGGCAATTGTGAATAAGACTCCTATGAACATCAGTGCGTAGATTTCTGTTCATGTCACTGCTCTCTGTTCTTCTGGCAGTGGTTTTTCTGGGTTATGAGGCAACTTTATATTCAACTTCTTTAGGAACTGCTAAACAGTCCTCCACAGTCACTGTGCCATTCTACATTCCCACCAACAGTGAATATGTATTCCTACCATTCCACATCCTCTCCAACACTTGTAGTTTTCTATCTTATAAATAGTGGCCACTCTAATAACTGTGAAATGATATCTCGTTGTAGTTTTGATTTGAATTTCCCTATTCACTAGTGATGTTTAATATTTTTTCATGTGTTTTTTTGCCATTTTTATTTTTCTTTAGACAAATGTCTATTCAAGTCTATTGTCCATTTTTTAATTAGTTCATTTGTCTTTTTATTTTTGAGTTGCACCATCTCTATACATATCACAGATATTAAAACCTTATTGGATATGTGATTGCCAAATATTTTCTCCCATTGAGTCTGCTGCCTTTTTTGCAAAGTCCTTTGAGGTGCAAAACTGTTTGAGTTTGAGGAGGATCCATATGTCTATTTTTTATTTTGTTTTTCATGCTTTGGGTATAAGATCCAAGAAACCACCACCTACCACAGATCTTGAAGATGGTGCCCTAAATTTTCTTCTAGTAGTTTTATGGTCCTGGCTATTATATTTAGATCTTTAAATCAATTTTAGTTGATTCTTGTAAAGGGAGTGATATAGGCATCCTCTTTCATTGTTTTGGTTATGGATATCCAGTTCTCCCAGCACCATTTGTTGAAGAGAATGTTTTGTCCAGTAACAAGGACTTGGTAGGTTTTTCAAAAACTGTAGAGGTGAGGGTTTATTTCTGGACCTTTAATTCTATTCCACTGTTCAATGTGTCTATCTTTATGCTAATACCATACTGTTTTGACCACTGTAGCTTTGTAGTATGTTTCAAGGTCAGACATTGAAAATCCTCCCACAATGCTGTTCTTTTTTTAAATGCTTTTGACTACTCTTGTTTACTTTTCCTTCCAACCAATTTGGTAATTGTCCTTTCTATTTATGTAAAGACTATTGGTATATAGATTGGTATTGCATGGAATCTATAAATCATTTTGGGTAGGATTGGCATCTTCATGATATTTAGTTTTCCAATTCATTTTTTAGGATCTCCTTTGATTTCTTTTAGGCTTGTTTTATAGTTTTCTGCACATAGGTCCTGTACATCTTTGGTTAAATTGATTCCTAGGTATTTGAGTCTTTTTGTTGCTGTTGTAAGTGGAATTTTTCTCCTGATTTCCTCATCAGATTGGTTAATACTAGTGTAAGGAAACTATTGATTTTTGCGCCTTGTTCTTGTATCCTGCCACTTTGCTGAACTCATTTATTAGCTCAGCAAGCTTTGTCACAGACATTTCAGAATTTTCTAAATATAGGATCATCTCATCAATGAATAGTGAGAGGTTTACTTCCTCTTTTCCTATTTGGGTGACTTTTTTGTGTGTGTTAATTCCCCTAGCAAGAACTTCTAGCACAATATTGAATAACACCAGCAACCTTGTCTTCTTACTGATCTTAGAGGGAAATCTTCCAACGTGTCCCCATTGAGTATGAAGTTGACTGTGGTTTTTATTTATTTTTTATTGTGGATAAAAATAAAATTTTTCACAAACCATACCAATATTTGTAAAATGATATATAAATATATATGCATATATGTGTATTTGCTTACATAAATATTATTTTTTAAATATATATATGTTTTGAAAAGGTGCTTAGATTACCTAAATATTACACAGAAATTACAGGGATTCCCATGTTCCCCACCTCTCACAACTCCCACAAAATCCCACACAGACATCTTTCATCAGTGTGGCACATCACCCACAATGGATATACACATTCTGGGGCCTTTCCACTAAGCATAGACCACAGTTCACATCGTAGACCACACTCTCTCCCACACACTTCTGCATGGTGTATGCTGATGTAAAATGGCCTACATCTGTCGCTGCAACACCACACAGGAAAACCCCCAAGTCCCGAAAAAGCCCCTGTGTTTCAACTGCCCTTCCCCTCCCTACCCGAAAGCATCCAGTGGCCACCGGCTCCACCTCACTGTTATAATTTCTGCCATTTCTTGAATCACAATATGTCTACAACAGAATACCATTAAGTCCACTCTAGTCCATAGCTCTTACCCCAATCCTGAGGGGACTGGGATGGTGACGTCCTCTCCACCTCCAAGTGAGAGAGGGCTTATATCCCATGGATATGGTGGATGGGATTATCCTGCCTGCAGCTGCAGGCCCTCTCCATTCCCTGGGATGGCCGTTGCCCATCGTCGTCTCCTCGCCAGGTGATTTGGATGAGTCTATTGAGCTGTAGGGTAGGAGTTGCAGCTCCACTGAGATTCCAGGTGAAGCTGCCTCATAGGTAGGACAGAGGCTCCAGTCTCTGGAAGTACACCTAAAAACTCCAACATCACATATAGGTTTGAATAGAAGGGACTGTTGTACCATATGCAGGGAGAACTTATTTAAGTCCAACTCTGTCACTCTCAGGAGCACAGATTCCAAAGTAGAGCCCACTAATAAAGCATCAATCTCTGAGGCTATTCCCCCTTATATAGGACCTGGGTGTCTCCAGAGCCCTCAGAAGCCCCTCAATGTGGGGTGGTATTAACTTTGGTGTTCTATGAGATCCTACTGAGGTGTGCATAAGCGTTACCTCTGGGATGACCTCCCGACTCTCTTTGAGGCCTCTTACCCACATGAACTCACTTCTCTTTACTTTTTCCACCTTTTATTCAAGGTCTTTTTCCAATCATGACACCAGTTGGCACTTGGTATTAATCCCTCGTTGCCAGGGAGGCTCATCCCCAGGAGTCATGTCCCATGTTGGGGGGAAGGTAATGCATTCATATGCTGAGTTTGGCTTAGATAGAGGCCACATTTGAGCAACAAGGAGGGTCTCAGGTGGCAACCCTTAGGCACCCCATAACAGTAGGCTAAGTTTGAATTACAAGAGCCAAGACTAATAAGGCTAGTCATCAATAACAAGAACCCATCAGTGGGCCATCCTCTTTTGCCCAGACACTGCCCCTGCACTCAGGGGACTGTTGCTGTTCCCTTGGAGAATGTGGCAGGGCTCTCCAGGCTGGGAATTCAGATACCCTCATTTATTGAGTGATTGTCTACTCCCATGACAATGCCCCTTCCCTTGATCATTTGAACAATTTTATGTATCTTTCATGTATATTCAGATGAACTTACTCCCATGAATGCCCGATCCCAGACGCCCCCCACCGATGATCCTCTGCAGCCCCCATTGTAACTGTTCTGTGATCTAAAACTTCCTTGAACATGAAGCCTGTATAATAACCAAATACAATTAATAGGAAAAAGAAAAAATAATGATAACCTTAAATGCAAGAGATAAATACAAGGAAACTCAGAAGAAAAAAAAATATATATATATATATAATTAGCAGATTGGGACATTAAAAAAATGGGAAAAGAACAAAAAAAATCCTTTTTTAAAAAAATTATTCTTTTTTCCTTTTATCACTGTATTATCGGATGTCCAGGGTACCGTGACACCTTCCTCCTCTCATTCCCCAGGATCTCACAAATTTTCGTTTAATTTTCAAAGAAGTTTTAGGTCACAGCAAAGTCACACATGGAATACTAGAGACTCCCACATACCCAACCTCCCTCTACCTTCCCCACCCCTATTAAAACCTTTTTTTTTAAAAAAATGGATGTTAGCATTGTTATAACTGCTATACAGACAGTAAAATATAGCAACTAAACATTGTCAGTGGTTTACAGTATAGTTTACAATTTAGATGGTACTGTTTAATAATTTTCGATAATATTTACCCTGTCCTGTGTCCATTACTGTAAGGTAATGAGAAACCTTTCCCATGATCATTAAATACTCCTTTTAATCTTAACTGTTCCTTCCTCCCCACCCCCCTGGAGCATATGACACTCCCCTGTCTTGACTCATGGCATGTCAAGATTCATAGTTACATGCCCTGAGTATTCCAACCTGCCCTTCCTAATCTACCCATCTGTCAACCCTGAACCACCAAACCCAGTGATATCATTACCCACCTGTCCTATCGTTCAATATGCAACTATATCCCTTTACCATAGATTATGTCCATATGGGTGATGGCTCACAGCCTACTCTTCTCTTTCTCTCCCTTGTTAACCTATCTTTCAGACTATGGTTCTCAGAGACTGCTCACTTTCCTCAGTTCAGATCAGTGAGGTCATATACTGTTCATCCTTCAGTGCCTGGCTTGCTTCACTCAACATAAGGTCTTCAAGATTCATCCACATTATTCCATGTGTTAGCACTTTATTCCTTCTTACAGTTGAGTAATATTCCATTGTATGTATGTACCACATTTTGCTTATCCATTCATCTGTTAATGGGCACTGGGGCTGATTCCAACTTTTGGCAATGGTGAACAATGCCGCTATGAACATTGGTGTGCATATATCTGTTTGAGTCTTTGCTTTCAGTTCTTCGTGGTATTTACCCAGCAGTGGAATTGCTGGATCATACGGAAGATCTATTGTTAGTTTTCTGAGGAACCGCCAAACTGTCCTCCATAGTGGCTGGACCATTCCACAATCCCACCAGCAGTGGATGAGGGTTCCTCTTCCTCCACATCCTCTCCAACACTTAGAGTCTGCTGTTTTTTTTTAATAGCTGCCATTCTGATGGGTGAAAGATCGTATCTCATTGTAGTTTTGATTCGCATTTCCCTGATAGCAAGTGATGTCAAGCATTTTTTCATGTGCTTTTTAGCCATTTGTATTTCTCCTTTTCAGGTCACTTGCCCATTTTTTAAATAGATTGTCTTTTTATTTTCAAGGTGTAGGATTTCTTTATATATGCAGGATATTAGGCCCCTATCAGATATATGGTTGCCAAATATTTTCTCCCATTGGGTAGGCTGCCTTTTTATTTTCTTAATGACATCCCTTGAGGTGCAGAAGTTTTTAATTTTGAGGAGATCCCATTTATCTATTTGTTCTCTTGCTGCTTGTGCTTTGGCTGTGAAGTTCATGAAACCATTTCTTATTACAATATCCTGTAGATGCTTTCCTACTTTATCTTCCAAGGTCTTTATGGTTTTGGCTCTTATATTTAGATCTTTGATCCATCTTGAGTTGATTTTTGTATAAGGTGTGAGATGGTATTCTTCTCTCATTGTTTTGGATATGGATATCCAGTTCTCCAAGCTCCACTTGTTAAAGAGGCCATAATTTCCCACTGAGTGAGCTTGGTAGCCTTGTCAAATATCAGACGACTGTATATGCAATGATCTATATCAGCACTCTCAATTCGATTCTATTGGTCAGTAGGTCGATCCTTGTGCCAATACCATGCAGTTTTGATCACTGTAGCTTTGCAGTATGTTTTAAAGTCAGGTAATGTGATACCCTCAACTTCATTTTTCTTTTTCAATATGTCTTTGGCAATTTGGGGCCTCTTACCTTTCCAAATATATTTTGTGGTTAGTTTTTCCAGTTCCTTAAAAAATATAGTGTTGATTTTTATAGGGATTGCATTAAATCTGTAGATTAGTTTGGGTAGGATAGATATCTTGATGATGTTTAGTCTTCCTATCCATGAACAGTGAATATTTTTCCATTTATTTAAGACTTCTTTGATTTCCTTTAACAGTGTTGTGTAGTTTTCTGTATATAAGCCCTTTACATCTTTAGTTAAATTTATTCCTAGGTATTTGATTCTGTTGGTTACTATTGTAAATGGCATTTTTTTTCTTGATTTCCTCCTCAGATTGTTTGTTATTGGTGTACAGAAATGCTACAGATATTTGAGCATTGATCCTATAGCCTGCAACATTACTGAACTCCTTTATAAGTTCTAGAAGCTTTGTTGTAGATTTCTCTGGGCTTTCTATGTATAGGATCATGTCGTCTGCAAATAACGACATTTTAATTTCTTCTTTTCCAATCTGGATGCCTTTTATTTCCTTTTATTGCCTCAGTGCTAGAGCAAGTACTTCTAAGGCAATGTTAAATAGAAGTGCTGATAGTGGGCATCCTTGTCTTGTACCCGATCTCAGAGGGAAGATTTTTAGGATTTCAACATTGAAGATGATGTTAGCTTTGGGTTTTTCATATATGCCCTTTATCATATTTGAAAAGTGTCCTTCTATTCCTATCTTTTGCAGTCTTTTTATCATGAAAGAGTGCTGTATTTTGCTGAATGCTTTTTCTGCATCTATAGAGAGATCATGTGATTTTTTCTTTCAGTTTGTTTATGTGGTGTATTACATTGATTGATTTTCTTATATTGAACCATCCTTGCATACCCAGGATGAAACCCACTTGGTCATGGTATATAATTCATTTGATATGTTGTTGAATGCGATTAGCAAGTATTTTGTTGAGGATTTTAGCATCTAGGTTCATTAGAGAAATTGGTCTGTAATTTTCATTTCTTGTGGTATTTTTGTTTGATTTTGGCATTTGGGTAATGTTGGCATCATAGAATGAGTTAGGCAATATTCCTTCTACTTCTATTTTTTGGAAGAGCTTAAGTAGAATTGATGTTAGCTTTTTCCAGAATGTTTGGTAAAATTCAGCTGTGAAGCCATCTGGTCCCGGGCTCTTCATTGTTCTGAGGTTTTTGATGACTAAGTCTATCTCTTTACCTGTAATTGGACTGTTGAGTTCATCTATTTCTTCTTTCATCTATGTAGGCTGTTTGTGTGTTTCTAGAAATTTGTCCATTTCCTCTAAATTCTTGTTGGCATATAATTTTTCAAAATATCCTCTTATGATACTCTTTATTTCTGTGTGGTCAGTAGTGATATTCCCTTGCTCATTGCTTATTTTGTGTATTTGCATCTGTTCTCTCTTTTTCTCTGTTAGTCTCGCTAAGGGTTTGTCAATTTTATTGATATTCCTTGAAGAACCAGCTTTTGTTTTTGTTTAATTTTTCTAGTGCTTTCTTATTCTCTTTTCATTTAGTTCTGTTCTAATCTTTGTTATTTCCTTCTTTCTACTTCCTTTAGGTTTAATTTGTTGTTGTTTTTCCATTTCCTCCAAGTGTGCAGTTAGGTTTTCAATTTTAGCTCTTTCTTATTTTTTAATATATGTATTTATGGCTATGAACTTCCCTCTCAGGACAGCTTTGGCTGCCTCCCATAGGTTTTGATATGTTGTGTTGTCATTTTCATTAGTTCAAGGTAGTTACTGATTTCTTTTGTGATTTCCTCCTTGACCCACTGTTTGTCTAAGAGTTTGTTGTTTAACTTCCATATCCTTGTGCCTAACCTGTTTCTCTGGCCCTTAGTGATTTCCAATTTTATTCTGAGGTGATCAGAGAAATTACTTTGTATAATCTCAATCTTTCTGAATTCATTGAGAGTTGTTCTGTGGCCTAGCATGTGGTGTATCTTCGAGTATGCTTCATGTGCATCCGAGCAGATTGTAAATCCTGCTGTATTTGGGTGTATTGTTCGGTATATGTCTATTAAGTCCAGATCCTCTAATGTATTGTTGAGAGTCTTTTTTTCTTTATTGATTAACTGTCTAGATGTTCTGTCTAATGATGATAATGGCGTATTAAAATTCCCCGCTATAATTGTCGAGGCATTTATTTCTCCACTTAACTTTTCCAGAGTTTGCTTCACATATTTTGAGGCACCCTGATTAGGTGCATAAAAGTTTATGATTTTTCTCTCTTCTTGAGAGATTACCCCTTTTACTAATATATAGCATGCATCTTTGTCTCTTACAGTAGTTTTGTATTTAAAGTCTATTTTGTCTGATATTAGAATAGCTACTCCTGCCCTTTTTTGGCTATTGTTAGCTTGTAAAATTGTTTTCCAGCCATTCACTTTCAGCCTCCTTCAATCCCTGTGTCAAAGGTGGGTTTCTTGTAGACAGCATATAGATGGGTCATATTTCCTTATCCATTCTGCCAATCTGTGTCTCTTGAGTGGTGAATTTAATCCATAAACATTCAGTGTTATTATTCGCAATGAATTTCTTACTTCAGCCATATTTTCTCTGGATTAATGTATGTCGTATGTTGTTTTTTTTCTGTTTTTGTCTTTTTAGTTGTTTTTAAACTCTCCTCCAACTCTCTCTCCCTTGATATTTCCTTTCAACTTGTAGAACTTCCTTTAGTATTTCTTGAAGTGCCGGTTTCCTATTGACCTACTCTCTTAATTTCTGTTTATCTGTGAATATTTTGAACTCTTCATCAATTTTGAATGCCAGTTTTGCTGGATAGAGTATTCATGGCTGGAAGTTTTTTTCTGTTAGTACTTTGACTATGTCATACCACTGTCTTCTTTCCTCCATGGTTTCAGATGAGAAATCAGCACTTAATCTTATTGTGCTTCCCTTGTATGTGATGGTTTTCTTTTCTCTTGCTGCCTTGAGTATTTTCTCTTTGTCTTGAGCATTGGACATTTTGACAAGTATATGTCTTGGAGTTGGCCTGTTGGGATTTATACTGTTTTGGATGCGCTTTGCTTCCTGGATTTGCACATCCATCTCTCTGAATAAGTCTGGGAATTTTTTCAGCCATTATTTCCTTCAAAACTCCTTGTGTTCCCTTTCCATTCTCTTCTCCTTATGGGATGCCCATAATTCATATGTTTTCGTGTTTCTTGTTGTCAGTTAAATCCCTGAGTCCCTGCTGGATTTTTTCTATTGTTTTGTCTATCTGTTCTACTACCTGTTTTATTTCAGATTTATTGTCTTCCACATCACTAATTCTTTCTTCAACCGGTTCAAATCTGCTGTTATGTGAATCCAGCGTCTTTTTGATTTCTTGGATTGTGCCATTGATCACCATCATATCTGTTATCTTTTTGTGTATATTTACAATTTCTTCAATATGTTCTCCCAATGTCTTCTTTATATCCTTAATCCCTTCCTTCACTGCATTAAGTTGGTTCATGATATTTGTTTGGGAATCTTTGATTAGTTGTTTGATATTCTGCACATATTCCTGGTTTTCAGTTTGTTCATTGGAGTGGTCCATGTCTTCCTGTTTCTCAGTGTGGTTTGTAATTTTTTCTTGCCCTCTTGTCATCATTTTATCTTGCTGGGTTTATTCAGTTGATTAGCTTCTCTCTCTGCTCTAGAGTTTTATTTAGTTGGTGGTTCTGTGTGTGTGTTACGTTTTCTCCTTGACACTTTTTCTTCTTATTTTGTTTCCTTGCTTCTTTCTATATTACCTTTAAGGCAAAAGATTAGTGCCAGAGGAATCAAAAGATGTGAGAAAGGAAGAAGGAAATAGTAATATTGATAAAAGTTAGAAGAGGGGCCAAATAGGACTTAGTGAAATGAATATTTAACTTGTGTAGGCAGTGTAGAGTAATAGGCAAAATGTGGAGTACGTACAATGGACTGGGAAACCAAATAGAGGAATATATATATAATGATTAAGAAGGCTAGAATGATGAGAAGGGAGAGAAAGAGTAAAGAAAGGGCTAAAAGGAAAAAGCTAATATTAATTTAAAGAGAAGAAAACAAAATAGATAGAACAGAAATTGACACCCTTAATTTATGGGCTAATGAAGAAACATGGTGTCTAAGAACCACAACAGAATGCAGAAGGAAGAGAGATGAAGGAACAATAATAGATAGCTTGGGATACAATATCAATATAGACAGAATGGGAAATCACTTCAGAAGAAGCACAGCAAAGAAGAGGTAAGCTAGCAGCACCTAATTTTTAAAAAAATGAAGGAAAACAGAAAGAGGGGAGGAAAGAGGAAAGAAAAGTAAGAGACAACAAATAAACAGAGAAAAAACCAAACAACCACACCAGCAAGCAGTCAAACAAAGCTAAGGAGGAAGTGTTCCTTCTAGGGTCCTTGCTTATCCTCTCAGCCTGCTTGCATTTTCCAATTTCCCTTCAGGGTTTGACCTGCAGATTTTGAGGCAGATTTTCAGTATTAAACTAAATTAAAAAGAGGAATTCATTTTTTAAAGTGACTGTCTTCTTCTTCTTCTTCTTTTTTTTTTTTTTGGTGATATAAGGGACACAAAAAAGTCCTCTGCTAGATCACCCCCTTCACCAAGGAGACCCTAAATAGGTTCGTGGAAACTAATCAAGCCCTTCCCACTTCCTGGCCTCCCCAGGGGAGCTTAAGCTCTGATGCTTGTCAGTGCAGAGCAATAAAATTGGCTGTCTCTGCCCCCTCTGGGTCCAAGCCTAAGTGTCAGTGGGCTGCTGGGTAAATCAGGTTTCCTCAGCAGATTTCCCTCTCCCCTCAGCCTGGTGCTATTTCAAGCCAGCTTATCTGTTTCCCAAAGCTATGAGGGGGTCCAGGCAGCCAAGTCCACAGAAGTTAAACCCCTCTCCACCTTCTGTCAGAGCCCTCCGTCCCTGAGAGAATGCTCCCTGACACCGGGAGTGGGAGTCGCTGGTGCAGGATTTGTGGTTCAAACTGGCCATTTTCCCTGCGTGTGGGGCTCAGCCATCTGTGTTAACCACCACAGGCAGGCTTAAAACTCACGAATCTCTACTGATCCCTCCACACCGCCCATCTGTGTGCTGCTAGATGACCCAAGCTTCTCACTCCATGCGCCCACAGAACAGACACTCGGGCAGGACCCTGTCCACAATCAGCTGTCCTCAGAGAGCTAGTCAGGGAGTACCCTCCTAAACTGATGCCATCTTGCCTCTCCCTGTGGTTTTTACATATATGCTTTTATCATAATAAGGACATTCCCTTCTATTCCTATCTTTCAAAGTGTTTTTATCAAGAAAGGGTGAAGCAGATGTAGCTCAGTGGTTGAGCTCCTGCCTCCCATGCATGAGGTCCCAGGTTATATCCCCAGTACCTCTTTAAAATATACAAAATGATGCTGGATTTTGTTGAACATTTTTTCTGCATTGATTGAGATGATTATGTGTTTTTTCTCCCCATCAATTTGTTAATGTGTGTATATTATGTTAATTAATTTTCTTATGTTGAACCACCCTTGGATAATAGGAATAAATTCCACTTGATAAAGGTGTATAATTTATTTTGATATTCTTTTGGATTCTATTTGCAAGCATTTTTTTGCAATGTTCATTAGAGAGATTGGTCTATAATTTTCTTTCCTTGTAGTGTCTATCTGTCTTTGTTATTAGGTTGATGTTGGCTTCATGAAAACTGTTGGGTAATTTTCCTTCTTCAATTTTTTGGAAGAGTTTTAACCTGATTGGTGTTAATTCTTCTCAAAATTTTTGGTAGAATTCACCTGTGAAGCCATCTGGTCTTGAAATTTTCTTTGTTGGGAGATTTTTGATGACTGATTCAAACTCTTTAAATGTGATTGGTTTGTTGAGCTCTTGTATTTCTTGTAGAGTCAATTTAGGTTGTTTGTGCATTTCTAGGAATTTGTCCATTTTATCTAGGTGATCCAGTTTGTCACCATGCAGTTTTTCTTAATATCCTCTTATGATCCTTTTTATTTTTGTGGGGTCAGACACAACTTCTCCACTTTCATTTCTGGTTTTATTTGTTTGCATCTTCTATTTTTTCCTTTTTAATCCAGCTCAGGATTTGTCAATTTTATTAATCTTCTCAAAGAACTAGGTTTTGGCTTTTTTTATTTTCTCCATTGTTGTTGTTGTTGTTGTTGTTGTTGTCAGTTTCATTTATTTCTGCTCTAATCTTTATTATTTCATTCCTTCTGTTTGCTTTGGGAATGGTTTGCTATTCTTTTTTTAGGTTCTCCAGGTGTTCAGTTATATCTTTGATTTTAGCTATTTTTTTCTTTTTTAATTTAGGCATTTAAGGCTATAAAGTTCCCTTTCAGCACTGCCTTCACTGTGTTCAACAAGTTTTCATAAGTTGTGCTCTCATTTTCATATGTCTCAATATATTTAGTAATTTCACTTATAATTTCTTCTTTGACCCACTGATTGTTTAGGAGTGTGTTGTTTAGCCTCCACACACTTGCAAGTTTTCCCCTTTCCCATCTAATTATTGATTTCCAGTTTTGTTCCATTGTGATCTGAGAAAGTACTTTGAAATTCTGAACACTAGATGTCTCTGCATATGTGCATTTGGATTTATTCTGTTTGGAATCTGTTGTTCATCTTGAATATTTATATTTTTTATAAGGGTTGAAAAGTTTTCAGCCATTATTTCCTCAAATATTCTTTCTGCCCTTGTCCACTCTCTTTTCCTTCTGGGATACACATAACATGTATGTTTGTGTGTTTCAAGCTGTCTTTAAATTTCCCGAGAATCTGTTCAATTTTTTCCATTCTTTTTTCTATTTTGTCTCTTGTCTTTTCAAATTCAGATGCTCTGTCCTCTATTTCACTTATTTGTTCTTCTACCATTTCAAATCTTGCTGTTCTATGCCTCTAATGTATTTTTAATTTCATCCCCTGTTCTTTTATTCCCATAATATTTTTTACTTTTCTTTGTAAGTTTTCAAATTCTTCTTTATGCTGACCCAGTGTCTTCTTGATATCCTTTATATCTTTAGCTATATTTTCCGTCAACTCCTTGAATTGATTTAGGAGATTTGTGTAAACATCATTGATTGGTTGTCTAAAATTCCATGTCTCATCAGGAATTTTATTTAATTCATCCTTTGGCTAAACTATATGTTCATGTTTCTTAGTTTGGCTTGTAATTTTTGCTGATGTGTAGACATCTGATTATGTTTGTGAATTTACTCTGATTATTAATTTCTCTTTCTTGCCTAGTGGCTTTGTTTCACACCTCTTCTTTGATTTTTGGTTCAACCTGTTATAAATCTTTAACGTTGCCCTACTTAAGTTAACAATACAGGGCTAGGGACCCACTATTGGGTTGCAGACCAGACCCAAGTGGGACTAGGGGTAGGGACAGGAGAGATTCCAAAAAGTTTTTTTTTCCTATTTCACCTTTCCAACCTGCCAAAAGATGGCACACTTTGGTGAACCATTCCTCAGAGGTGGCTCTTTCAACCCTCACTTGCTTGTGTTTCTGGGCCGTTAGAGCCATGGTCTAAAGTTAGAGCCCGCTGTCAAACTCTCTGAAGAGAATACACACTCAGTCTTCCACCACACCTTCCCTCTTACCAGAGAGGAAAACATCTGTTCCCTTCTCATTTGGCCATGGTCAACTATGGGTTTTACCCAGGCTGTTCATCTCAAGAGTGGGGGATGGCACCATTCCCAGCCATGGGGGTGAATAACTCATGGTTTTCATTTCAGCCTCTCTGTTTCTTTATCCCTCTCCCTCCTGGATGATAAGTGTGACACTTTCCTGGTCTGAAAATCCTCAAACAGCTCCTTTGGGCAGCTTTTGCCCTTCCTCCATTGTTTTGAAAGAGTTTTGAGCCCTGCCAACTTACTATGATACCATCTTCCCAGAAGTCTCCCAAACTTCCTTGGCATATTTTTAAATTGGGTTGTTTGTCTTTTTGTTGTTGAGTTGTAGGATTTCAGTAAATATTCTGGAAATTAAACCCTTACTGGATTCCAAATATTTTATCCCATTCTGTAGATTGTCTTTTTTTTTTTACTTTCATGATGAAGTCTTTTGATGCATGAAAGTTTTTAAATTTTTGATGAGGTCCCAATTATCTATTTTATGTTCGTTTGTCATGATTTTGATGTAAAATCTAAGAATCGATTGCCCACCACAAGTTCCTGAAGATGGTTCCCTATTTTCATCAAAGAGTTTTATAGTTTGGGTTCTTATATTTAGGTTTTTGATCCATCTGGAGTTAACTTTTGTATATGGTGTAAGTTAGGGACCCACCTTCTTTTTTTTGCATATGGATATCCAGTTTTCCCAGCACAATTTGTTGCAGACTATTCTTTCAAGTGGACTGGGCTCTGTTATCAAAATTCAATTGGCTGTAAATGTGAGGGTTGATTTCTGAGCTTTCAATTAGATTCTATTCATCTATGTATCTGTCCTTCTGCCAGTACTATGCTCTTTTGGATAACCATAGCGTCATAATAAATTTTAAAATCAGGAAACACTAGTCCTCTAACTTTGCTCTTCTTTCTCAAGATAGTTTTGACTGTTTGGAATCCCTTTACATGTTGAGCTTGTACCATGCCCCTTTGCTGTGTTTATTACCTCTATAGCTTTCTTGTGGAATTTTCTGTATGTAGTATCATGCCATCTGCAAATAGGAAAGATTTATTTCTTCCTTTACAATTTGGATGATTTTATTTCTTTTTCTTGCCTAATTGCTGTGGATAGAACTTCTGGTTCATCGTTCTATAACAGTGGATATACTTGCCTTATACCTAGTTTTAGAAGGAAAACTTTCAGTCTTTCACAACTGAGTATGATGTTAGCTGAAGGTTTTTCATGTAAGGCCTTTATCATGTGGAGGAAATTTCCTTCTATTTCTAGCTTTCAATTGCTTTTATCAAGAAGGGGTGCTGGACTTTGTCAAATGCCTTTTGTGTATCAATTGAGAACAACATGTTTGATTTTTTCCTTCATTCTATTAATATGATGTATTACTTTAATTGGTTATCTTATATTCAACCACCCTTGCATACACAGGATAAATACTTCTTGTCATGGTCTTAAACCATATTTTAAAACCAGAGTGATCTATATCCTTCTGATCTCATTTTTAGACCAGTGATTGAGTTTATATTCTCTTAAATTTTATTCTTTTGCTAAAATTTTCTACAATTCCAGGACAATAATAGAGTAGAGATCAGTGGTAATTGTTAAACTTCACTCTGACTACTGACTCAGGGGAGTTCCTTAGCATAAACCTGCCCTGGGGGATGTTTGCAGTCTACCAGGGTTCAGAAAACAGTGTTCTTCACCTGTTCCTACTATGAATTCCTGTAATAGGAATTCATCCTCTTAAAGTTGTGATCTTATTCATGGATGGCTTGATATTGCTTTATCTAGAGATTCCTTGGTGACTGACAATTAACACAAGTTTAAGTATTGGTTAACTGAATTCATTTGAGTAAAAATATACATGGCCCCAACCCACATTATTTTCTGTAATATTTTTTAAAAGGATGTATCATAGGAAGTTGTGAAATGAATATTTCAATCTCTGCTAAGGGTTAATAAGTTGAACATATGACATTTTTTTTTTTTAAATCACCAAGACAATAAAAGAACCAAACAGATATTCTAGTGTTATATTCTCAACAGGCATCTTAAAAAATGATATTCTTGAAGAGTATGTTCCTGGAACAATCTTACTACATATCCTTTTCCTCCTCCCATCTCCCAGTGTCTATCTTCCACTTCTATGATAGAACTCACTGGGAAGTCTGAGTAATGCAATAGAGATTTCTATGCTGACATCTCTGTTCTAAAGCAATATAGCACATACAATGAATGGCTTGGGCAACATCTACCCCCACCTCATCCTAGTAAATAAAAGCTGAAAATCTATAAAAGCTATGTTCCCTGGGCTCCTTTGCAGCTAAGGGTTTACTATTTGGACACTTGTGAAACTTTGATTGAGAACTGAGAAATCTTAAAGAGGTAAGACACAGGGTACCAATATTTTTGGTAAGGATCTGGCAAAGAAATGATAGTTTTGGAGTCAATAGTTTTAGTGGTAGCTTCTTGATACCACTACTTCTTGATCAAAGAAAAATAGGGATAGTTCTGCAGCTGCCAACTGTGAGAATAGCTTTCTATCTGGACAGGTGGCTCCCTGATTCACCAGTTTTCTAGAATCTATATCATGGCAAAAATTGTAGCTTACTGGGTGGACCTAGTTCTACTGTGTAGGTTTAGAAATAATTCTTCGGAGTTATGCTTGAAATTTGTTGCTTCAGTGTTCTCAATTATTTTGAGCTATCTCTATCTTCTAATAAGTCCTTATATCTTCAAAGAAGATAGGCTGAAATCTGTTGTATGTAAATATGAATGCTGATCAAACAATTTATAGTACATTTTTCTCCATCTGCAAGTTGTGGGGTACTTTATTCAAATATATTTTAGGAGACAGCTCATTAAATAAGATATTTCCTGCAATATTCTCTTCTAACACGTATTCTCTTCTCTGAGAACTTCTTTGCTTCTTTAGAGAATTTTAATTAAATCTTAACCTAGGTATATCCTCAACAGGGAGACATACTTACCAAAATTATAGCTATTGCTATAATCTCTATTTTTGGATTTTCAGAAATCTAAGGCTGATTCAAAGGGACTACCTTGACCTCTGCTTAAAATCAATATCAGTAAAAAATATATCATATACCAAGTAGTATTATGGTCTTCTAAGATTGGCTGATAATGAATTCAAACAAGAATATTATGGAATCTTAATTTATCCAAAATGATTTCTTATAATCCTTTAAGAGATTTCCTAATGATAGAGAATCTAACACCCAAATATTAAGTTCCAAAGAATCGATGGCTTTATTACATGAGAATCATGAGAATCAAGAAAGATTCTCAATAATTTCAATGGCTGTTCAAATTTATTTAATATTTGTTGAACTCTCTGATTCACATTTTCTGCAGGGTTATGTTCATATACAGTTTCATGCATTTAATTTACCCATTTAAGCACAGCATAGCATTTGTGGAAAGGGTTTAGAAAAGATCACCATCCTGAGATTTCTACCCTTTACAATCTGAAATTGAAGTGACTTTTGAAGTGGTTTCCTCTTTTCCACATACCAATGGAGTTATCAACAGTTTTGTTCTGGCAATCAATAATTGGCAAAGAACCAACCTAGAGCCTGGTGACACTGTTGTTTTGAACTTCAGAAAACATAACAGGTAAAATGAGCATTTCTCCAGGAAATTAGGAATTTTTTCTTTGATAATTAAACTTCTTATGTAGTTGTATTCTGCTTTTACAAAGCATTCCAACATGCCCATATGTGTTTTCTACTAACACTTATTATCTGTAAGGATGAGCTTAGAAGATGAGAGGTGTTCTTATTCTACTTCATGAAAATACCCTTTTCAACAGTAATTGGACCTTTGATATCTATATCCAATTGATGTTTTGGTTTCCCATAAGTTATTTGGGTTGTGTTAAACTTGGTAGGGTCATTTCATTTGAATACAAACAGATAACTTCAGAAAACTATTATGATGTCAGCAAGAACTTAATACATAATAATTGCTTATTATATATTATAGTATTTGAATAACTGTTGAGCTTCATAATTGCTGAGGTGATTCCATGTTCAATATTTCTTTGTTTAACCTAGTGAGGCTATGGCCCATACATAGAAAATCAGTTTTGTTCATCGTGTAACAAAATAGATTTTATTTTTTTGCTAACTCTACTTTCTGAGAAATTCTCCAATGGTTCACTCCTTGAAGTAATATGTGAAAAATATTGAACGCTCTTTTTCAACCTAACTATAACCCCCACTTAAAATTGGTTAGTACTTTTGGATTTTAATTGTGATGCAGAAGTTATAGTAACAAACATTTGGTTTTGTACAAACATTATTTCCACTCTGGTGGATAAGCTCAATAAAGGTCATATCCCAACCTAAAAAAAAAAAAATTGGTTAGTACTCCCATGAGATTTCCATGCCAAAATTGAATTCTTTTAGATTTGTTTCTAGCAAGAACTTGGGCTGTGAACATCTATTAGATTCAATTTATTTTTCTGAATGTTTTGAATTATTTTAGTCAAACTTGATGCATTGCATTAGTTAAGGTGAAGTCTAATCTGCCATTATAAAAATAAATAAAAAGCCCTAAACAGTAGCTTAAAGGAAACAGAGGTTTGTTAATTGCTCATGTAACAGTCCTGAGGAAAGTGGACCAGGTTGATGGGCAGATATTCAGTTTCCTTCCATTTTGTTACTTTGCCCTGGGCAGCCTATCTTCATTTACCTGGTTTAAACTAGGCAGTGGGCACCTCCTTGTTTTCTCTTGTGAGAAGTAGAGAGAACATGGATAACATGCCCAATGTTTCAAGGCCCAGACCAAGAGATGACATTTATCACTCCCACTCATATTCCACTGGCAAGGAGTTAGACACTTAAAAGGGGGATGGGAAATAATAGTCTCCAAGTGAGCAGCCTTTCTTGTTCATAATTACAGCTCTACCACTAAGGAGGAAGGAGAAAATGAAATTTTTTATCAAAGCAGTTGACCAAGTAAGTTGGTTTATCTCAGGTAAGGGGGAGAGAACATTTTCTAACCATTTTTAATTCATGTTTGGTTTTGATCTTGTAAATTCTCCCCACAAATAGGCTTTACTGAGGGATATTTAAAGATTCCACCTCAGACTTTTTACTGACTTTTTAAGAATCTCAATAGCCCTCATTTTCCAAGCAAGGAAAATAAAGTTAAAGGATAGAGTTAGTGGGTTAATTGTTTTTCCATCAATTCCTACAACTCATAACAGTTCAACAGAGGAGAAGCCTTGAAGTAAAAACATGTATTCCTTCATGTAAATACATTAGAAGTCAGGCTGGCCTTTGTCACACTAAACTCCAATCTCCTCAACCACTTTATAATAGTTATGAAGGATGTGCTTTAGGAATCTCTTATTACAGCATTGCAACTTTTTTATTAACACAAAATACCATAACAATGTTACTAAAAATAATTAATAATTCACTTGGTCCCTACTTAACTCACCATGGATGCCTGAATTCACATTAAGAGATCAAGCTTCAGAGGTGAAAAAAGACATTAACTGGTGTTGCAGGATCACAAAGGTGATTTCCCATTTGCCATATGGTAAATGTTATGGAAACAGCAGCAAAAACACTGTAACTCATAATGCCACCTTTGCATCAAGTCGTTATGTTAAATGAACTTATCATTTTGGTTAAATAAATTCCAAGCCATTATTATAAACATGTTGATTAAGGTTGATGGTGTAATGAAAGAGGTTTACTGCTAACTTCATACATGTTACTTAAATGGAACCTGAAGCAATTCAGCTCTAATAAGGTCTCAGAATGAAGCTTTGAGCAGTAACTGGCACTGCACATGAGACTGAAATACATTTTTTCTCAGGGCTGTGGCAATGTTCAGATCCAGACTCAGTAAACTTTTTTTCCAAGATAATTTAGCATAAGGACTAACAGCACAGGCTCAAAATGAGACTAGTTTATTTTTTATTACATGCTCTGCTACTTATTTTTTATGACCTTGAGGAACATTATTTAGTATCTCTAAATCTTAGTGTTGACATCAGCAAAATGAGGGTATTAAATATTGCTTCCTTGTAAGATTGTTGTGAAAATAAATTGGAACTCCTATGTTAAGCACTTTGCAGTGTCTGGAACAGTAAAGGGCTCAATAAATGGTAATGCTTATTATTGTTATTATTATTATTATCCTCCAAATGTTTATATTGCCTGCCCATTCATATTGTTAAACATTAGCTCTTATGTTTGAAATAGATAGATATTTTATTAAGTTGTACTGAATTTACAAGGACAAGAAACACTTTTTCCAAGGGGAAACATTCACATTTTAACAATTGACTATTGGAATGGAGGCACAAGCATTCCATGAGAGGAAGATTAGAATGGAGGATGTTAACAGATGACATATGGGTGAGAGTATGTGTTTGAGGAACCAAATGGCAGATTCTACAAATTATCAGTGGGAGGATCCTGGGCAATGGTAGTTGTTCACTTCTAAACAAGAGCTAAGGACATGAGTTTTAAACTGTAACTGAAGAGATTAAGCATAAAAATGGAGAAGAATTTTCTATACATATCAATAAGTGTGATTGAAAGGAGGGAAATAGTTTGGGTCATAGATGTTTAACATGTTTGAAGAAATTGTCATTGTAAAATAACTTCAAGAATTGACCTTACTTCAAACTTAAATGAATAAATAAAAGTCATTGAGACTGTTAAAAAATACATATATATTTTGCCCCTGGGTTTGCTATAGAAGGCTCTCAGGGGTTATTACCATCTTATCAAATATTCCATTAAGACTAATAGCCTGAAAAGAGAACTGTCACTTGCCAAATTTTCCTCTGAGCTCTAGGAATCCTTTTTGTCATGTCATGCTTGGACCAGGATTCAATACAGAGAAGAATGAAGTCAGAACCTGGTTAATATATAATTAGCAATAAAAGGAGTTGGGACATTTGAATAATACATCACATGGCAAGATGAGAATAATATTTTTAAAAATGGAGAGAACATGGGATAAAGATAAATCAAGCAAAATGGTAAGAAGTGAATTGGATGGTAAGTGGAAAAAAAGAAGGAAGAGTATAGTAATAATGCCTTATATTTGTATCTATTCTTTCTTAAAAGTAGTCCTTTGCTAATACATACAACATCAGTGAGAAGAGCTTGGCACAGTATTCAGATCTTTACTTTGGGAAAAGAAATTAGACAGGATGGTGAAATGTTTTGCATAGGGTTCTGTAATGAGAGCTGGGACTTGTTCTTAATCTGTGCTATAATCATTAAGACACCCTGCTTCTGCTCTGTCATGGGAGAAACACAAACACACTCCCTACATACAACCACACCCACTTTCTTCCTCATATTGAGGTGGTAGCAAAATTCAGAGTTCCCTGTTCATTGTGTCTTGTCACATGGCAGAGGCCCTATGGCAACTAGAAAATGGAGGAAGCATTCCTCTAAATCTGTGCTGGTGTGAATGGAGGACCAGCAGCATTCATATTATCAGGGACTTCTTAGAAATGCAGAACCTTAGAGCCCACCCTAGACCTATTGAATAAGAATCAGCATTTTCACATTTTCCCAAGTGATTTGTATGCTCTAAAGCATATAATTTGTATGTACTAATTAAAATGCCTCAATTCATGTTTCTCCATTTAATTTATTTGTACTCATATTGACACCAAGCAAATATCAGAGCATTAATAATTTTTTTCTTTTTCTGAAATATTGAAAATTGAGTCAACCAAAGGCACTCAGTCTGACATAGAAGCATGCCACAAGTTTTCTCACCAAAACTTAGAGATGTCTGAGCCAATATTATGTCTTCTCATTCCTCCACCACCACACATACCTCCAAGGGTTCCCTAGCAGTGGAGGCCTTCAAGGGCAGTGTTGAGAAATTGGACACACCAGAACTACTCCCTCTACCCCTTCCCACCCCTTTCCCTGCAGCAAGGAGATCAAATTTTGCAATTGATCTTGACCAGGTAATAGGTGAGATATCTTAAAAGGTATATTTATGGAGTGAACTGAGGAGTGACTTAACCTGAGCATTTTTGTATTGCCCCTAATAATGAGGATGAGCACAAGGCTCTTAAGTTTGAAACTCTGGAAAAAATGAGTGGTCTGGATAGTGTAGATCACAGGACTCTGAAAATTTGAATGGCATAAGAGCAGGCCATTATGGGAATTATAATGATACAAATATAAATTAGATAAGCTTTGTCCTTAAGAGCTTCTATTTTCAAGGAGTTTAATATCAAATTTGAAATAAGATTATAATTAAATTTCAAACATGGAAAGCACACTAGCTTATCATAAAATAGGAACAAATCAAGTGCACTAGAAGTATAAATATGATCCATATTTGAATGATCCCTCTATGAATCATTTATATATCCTTCTATATGTCTATCTAGCTCATTCTGGATCCTCACCCCAGTCTCAGCTAGTTGTCTCTCAGCTTGAAAACAAATGAGATTAAAAAGGAAGTGGTGGGAGGTGTGGGAGGTGGGCAACATGGGAATCCCAGTGGGTTCCATGTAATATTTTGGGTAATCTAAGCACCTCTTAAAATATATGTATATATATATATATATATAAATAACATTTTTGTAAGCAAATACA
>JAKSZT010054003.1:339137-353858 GCA_026826555.1 Tolypeutes matacus
CCACAGTGGCTGGACCATACCGCAGTCCCACCAGCAGTGGATGAGGGGAACCACCTTCTAGAAGCTGGAAAAGACAAGGAAATGAATTCTCCCCTAGGGCCTCCAGAAAGAACTGTAGCCCTGCCAACACTTTGATTTTATCCTTGTGTGTGGCATAACTGTAAGATAATAAAGTTGTGTTATTCTAAGCTCCAAAGTTTGTGGTGATTTGTTACAGCAGCAATAGTCTATTGTTATAGCCATGAGGGAGGCTCTTTCATTACTTCCTAAGATCTAGGTGTCTAGGTTTCAGTGAAAGAAAGTTACAAATTTATTAATAAATATTCCTCCTATTTTTAGTAAGTGGCATCAAGGATTGTTTTAAAAAAACATGGGAAAAAAGACATCTAATTAACACTATTTATCATTATAAATTTATATCATGTGGATCTACGTCCAGAACCCACACAAGTCATGAAAACTATGGTGTTGTATTTGAATACATTTAATGACAAAATTTAAAAATTTGAATTAAAAAGATAATAGAAATCACCCTACTACTATATGTGTTTTCCATGAAGTTACACTACTGGTTTCTGCCCTGGTAGTCCATGGTCAACTAATTTGCACTCTGGCTGATCCAGTTAGGTTTTGGAGTCATCTGGATGAAATGTAGAAGTGTTTCAGAGATCAATTGGTCCTATGGTCTATCTGAGAAATTCATAACACTCAGCAATCAGAAACAGCGGAGGGAGATACAGACAAGTTTCTATAGTACTCCAGAGATGACTTATAGGAAGAGCCAATCTAGGGCCAGGGGGAAACCTCACAGGGATACACCAAATGGAAGCAAGTTTCTTGATCTAATTCTAGCCTGGTCTATATTCAGAGGTACTTTGGATGAAGTCCAAGAAACAAGCATGACTAATCCAAGACACAGAAATCTATGATAAATCTATTTCTCTTAGTTAATTATGTACCAAGTACTGCCATCAAACTACAAGCTCCTGCAAATAATATGGCAATATTTTTATAAACAGAGACAAAAACATCAATTTACATACCATAACAAAAAATGATGATCATATTTCCAACAAATTTTTGATAAGAATATAAATTGTCTTTTAGCAAAACCTTAGCAATATATGATCCCAGCAAATTGTGTGTGAAGAGTCTTTCTAGGAAGCTCAAGAGTTTTGCTATGACAAAGCTAAACTGTTTGATTAGTGATTCCATCAATGATTTCAAATATAGTTGTTTTTTGTTTAATAAAAGAAAGCACTGTAAGGAAAGGACATATTAGAGATAGGAAGTGAAATTCATATAAGAGAAAAATTATTAAATGCCATAAATAGCAATACAATAGCCTTCAAATTTTATTTAAAACATCTTCAATTTTACTGTATGTTTACTAGCAACTAGTATATTCACAGCACATTTCTGGAGTGATGGTAAAAGAGCATTTCTCCAGTGACGAATTAAAAATACTTACTTTCTTTATACCAGAAAAATGCAATAACAGCAGTGATTCCAATTAGGGAATATGCGTTTCATCTAGAATGTCTCTATGGAGTAAACAACCTGCCCCTGAACAACATTCTTGGAAGTCAAGACTCAGAATGTATTGATTCATTTCACAGTAGTAAAGTAATTTCTGTCATCTTCTTAAAATTTATGATGTTCCATTACTGGAGACAACAGCAATTTATAAACTGGGCTAAAAAGAGCTTATAGACACTGGCCTTGACTTAGGGGAAGACAGAGAAAGTCTTCACTGAATGCTTCTCATTAAATATCTTCTTAAAAATGTCTTTGCATATTTTTTCATTCAAATTGTTTCCCTTTTCTTGAAATCATTTGTAGTGATTAGTTGGTTGGTACAAAAGGAAGAAAAACATGTTAAAATGTAAAAAACATGAACAGTGTTGCAAAGACTATTGTTGAAATGTCAATACAACTTCAAGGATGAGCTTGGAATTAAATTACACTTGTCTACTGGAAGTCGCGCGTGTGTGTGTGTGTGTGTGTGTGTATCAATATTTTAAGTCCTCTGACCCAATTGTCCTCCAAGGATTTGTTACTTGCTCTGATATCCTCTATAGTTCTGCCTAATTCAAGTCCTGGTTTCTTCTGTATTAGCATCAGCATCAAAAATGAATATTTACTGTGTAAATATCGCATACATTGAATGATGTCTGTCAACGAGCTCATTACTAGATAGTGAATTTAATAACACACAAAATGTCATGCTTTATTAGTTCTAGGGTCCATTCAGTTATGGAATTTATCTTTAAGAAAAGCACCAAGAGGCATGTGCGAGCAGGCTCCATGATTTCAAAATAGATCAAAACTCCAAACACACTTAGTTTACCCTAAAAATCTAGAGCCTGGCTGATTGCAAATTTTTAACTTAGGTAGTTCAATCAGAAATGAATTTCGGGAAGCGGCTGTGGCTCAATCAGTAGGGCTCCCGTTTACCATATGGGAGGTCCCGGGGCCTCCTGGTGAAGGCAAGCCCGCCTGCACGGCGTGGTTAGCTGACCCAGCGAGCACAAGCAGCAAGGGGGAGATAAATGAATAAATAAATAAAATCTTAAAAAAAAAAAAAAAAAAAAAAAAGAAATGAATTTCAACTCTAAGTCCACTGTGTACTACTAGCTAAATGACCTCAGCCGGGATCATGAATGTCTAATGTAAAAAATGCACTTGTTAGAACCTGTTGCATCTGTTTATTGGTGGAATTAAGTGAGAAAAACACAACTAGATTATCAATCATAGTGTTTGGCACTTGGAAGGTATTTCATAAACATTAGTTTCCTTCCTCCTTCCTGTGCCTTCATCTTAGCAAGTATTATGTATTTACTAATTATTTCTATAAACTCTCTTCTTCCTAGGCAAGTAAAACTCTTTGCCTGTATTAAGAATATACTCAAATATTAAAAGTGATTTCTAATTTTAGTATGAGACTTCATAAACCAGGCACATAAACAGTTTGTTTCATGTTTTTAATGTGCCTTATAAACTCTCAATTTTTGTATTTACAAACTAAAGGGGAATGCTATCTTCATCTATGCTCAAATTAATGTTCCTTTTTTAACTCGATAATTTTTATCAAATTATATCAAGGAATTCTTTTTTGTTTGTATTTTTCTTTGCTATATTATATGTTTCTTAAAGGGCAAAGGCATGAACTACAGGTGGAATTTGATATGGAATTAAATGTGAAACTTCTACAGGCAGTAGAAATTAAAGAGAACTTTGTTTTTCCTGATGTTACTACCACTCTGTTAACTTATTTGATGAGTGGGAAATTGGATCGATGTCTTCTGATACTTTCCAGCTTTCTGTTTCAATCCCCATTATTGAAACTTATCACCACCCAAATGAATCTGAACTCTGCTCTTTCTTCTTGGGTGCTAACTCCTTACTGCTTACTATAAACCAGACTTGACTGTTCCTGTTCTTTCTCTTGGCACTGTCTACTATGGAAACCCTAATCTCCTGGGAGGAATTACCTTTAGCATCAATGTTTTCCAGAAACACTCCTTTATGTACATTGTTTGGCATAAATGAAATTTAGCATCAGCGTTTATCTATTATAGAAATTTGCCTAAGCTGATGAGAGGACATAGAAAACTGATGATAGTGGTGGAGTAGAAGTAGGAGATTGTTAATTTAGTGAAGTTTGTAGTTGTAACAGTGTAATGGACTGATGTGAATAGTAAAGGTGGAGAGCAGGGGATGGTGAAGGCCTTAGTTAGGAATCAAACATTGGTAGTTCAAATATTGAGGGAGAAAGTGGTCCAAAACCCGGGAGTAAAAATTTAAAACAAAAAGGAAATGACAGTTTTAAATCTAAAAGTAATGTGTATAAAAATACTCATTTAATCCTCACAACTTTCTGAGCTCTGGTAGTCCCAATTTGAGATGAAGAAAATGGAGAGTACAGAAATATGTCCAAGATCATATAAACAGCAAGTGGTCAAGTTCAAGGGCATACAGAATCAGCAATCTATAGCAAATTCCATTGAATATCCCTTATCTCTTTAATTGTGATACCTGAGACACAAATGTCTGCCCTCAATTCTAGCATACCTTAAAGCTATGGTGCTCTTTCTGATACTAACTAAATAACCAATCTGAAATTTAATGCTCCTTGAAGACCATCATTTTGATAAAACCCTCTTTAGCAGCATCTGCTCAATTTTCCCTCAGACTCGCATTTCAGGAGGATATGGTGATCATGATGGTTTATTCCTTGCTGTTTATCACTATAACCAACTATTTTCCAGACTAATTCTAATATTGTGTTCTCTTCTAAAATTAACCATATTAACTTTTAGTACTCTTGTGGCCATGATAATAAACCTCTTAGATCTCCAGATACAGGATGCAGAGTTGACTGACAGCTCTAATTACAGCTCTCTGGATCCACCACATTTATGCCAAGGCCACACATATCCTGGGATGCTCTCAGCCAGAGTAAGTATGGTGATTGCACTAGTGCAGGACCATTCCTACGGGATGCAGACTCATCAAATGGGTGACTTTGAACCAAAGACTACCTGTCAGTTTGACCAAAATATCTTCAGAACTGTGTTAATTTCTGAGACTCGTCCTAACCAAGCCTTCTTCCTTTCCCTTCTCCTTTCACTGGTGTCTGACCTGCATTGTGGTCTGAAGGCTTTTTCTGCCTACTCCTGCTTCCTCCCTTTATCCTTCAAATATGCTTCCTCCAATATAACTCCTGCACATCTAAACCTCTCTTTCTGCTTCTTGGAAGACTTGAATTAATGCAACTATCCCAGCCCTCCCTCACAGTTTACCATACTCCTTGATGGATTTTTCACCAGACTCATGCATGTTCTTTACACTCCTTCACTGTCATTATCCTATTGCTGACTTTCTGTCATCTTCACTTCAAATTTTCTCAAATCTCATATCATAAAATAAGGGTCTCCACTCTGATTTGTGCACAAGGGTGTTCTTTTTTACTTCCAATTATTAGTGAATTTGAAATGACAGTTTATACTTGCTATCCACCTGGCCCATTAAAAACCATGTATTAACTGGCTTCTATGCTTATTGTTTTTTTGAAGTATTTTTTCCCTCCAAATCCAATAGACATATTCTCCATTCCTCTCCTCTCCAAGTTTTATGTAGAATTTGATATAACATCTAACTCCCAGCTTGAATTTCTTTGAATCCTTGCTTTTGTAGCATTCTAGTTTACTGATTTTTCTATGAACTTTATGACTGAACTTTATCTGAATTGATTTCCTCTTCTGAAACTTGCAATGTAAATCATGCCCAAGAAACTAATTGTCAAGGGAAGCAATATAAAGGGAAAAAAAATAAAGAGGGGAGGGTAATCTGATCAATCTTCTGACTTTAATTACCACATCATGGATGATTCCTGAATTACTCTCTCTGGCCTTCATTGCTATCTGAAACACTAGGCATATATTTCAAATTGCCAGCTAATATCTGGGTATCCCTAAAGCACAACAATCTAATTGTATCCCAATCTGAGCTTACTTTCTTACTTCCTAAACACATTCTTTTCCCTGAATCATAATTTCTTTTAATGGTACCATCTTCCCACTCAAATTTTCACTTGAACATTTACTTAATTTCACCCTGATTTCTTACATCCACCACAACTCCCTTCTTTTACCTAACTCAATTATAGGACAATAATTGTAATATCTCAAAACTCCAGGCTCCTTTTCATTTCTACTGCTGCTTCCCAAGTTCAAATCTTCATTATCACTCAATGGATATTATAATAGCTCTCATTATTTTCTTTTACTCTATTTTCTCCCATATCCAAACTCATTTACTTCCTATTAACTGCTAAGTATTCCTCAAAAACTACATTAACTATGACTCTTTTATTGTTTAAAACAAATGGCTTACATGGCTTGTAGCCATGGGCCTCAAACAGTTACCTCAACATACTGGAATGTTTTTATCTATTTTGACATGTGTCAAATGTAACTTGCCAACATTAATAATAAAGATCCTGATGTTTGAGAATGATGTGTGTTACAAAATTAGAACAGATTCATTATTATTCTGATTATAATATCACTCTTATTCACTTACTTTTTGATATGATTTCTTGAGGAGTGATAGTTATTTGCATATAACTTTTGCTATGCCCTATCTTGCATGTTGGAATGTCATCTGGCATATGTGCTGAGAAGAAAAAAAGGATGAGAAGCCTTGGTTTTCAGGATCAAGCCCAAATTCCCTAACTTGACATTTCATAGATCTTCATGATTGGGTCCCAATCTTGTTCTCTTCTTCTCCTTCTCACATACTTTAACCATAAGAAAACAACATTAGCAACAGAAACCTAAATTTCCATTCTCATATGTAAAATTTATGCCTGCTTTTCAAACTCTCCCTTTGCCCATTCTGTTCCCTGTGCCTAGAAAGCCCTGCTACTTTATTATGCAAATTAGAGGTCTAAATTTCCTATAAGGCCAGGCTTAAATGCAAAATGCATCAACTTCATGAAACCTTGACTTTCTCTTCCCACAAATTGGAAGTAAACTCTTTTGAACTCTGAAAATCAATAGCATTTTAACTACTCCTCTGGTGAGGTAGGTAATACTTTCTGTTTAATCTTCTGGTTTTTAAAGTAATATTTTAATTGTGTACTAGAAAATAAGACCCTTGGAAGTAGGAATTGTTTATTTGTATCTCTCAAAGATTCTGTCATGGTTGATGTTCAAAAAATATTTATTGAAATAAATAGACTTTGTAATTTCTTGATTAAGTTTATTTATTGGTTTGACATTTCCTTCTGCAAATCTGGCAATTTCTCTATATAGCACCACTCCTAAGTCATTTATTCAAGTATAAGGTCAAACTAATCTCTGGACCTTTTTCCTTGCAAATACCTCTGTGGCCATTTCTCCATTCAGGGAGAAGAATATTTATCTGAAAACTTAGTTTTCATTTCTCAGCTAATTTCATGGTGCTCTCAATCCTTTGAAGGGTGAGACTGGCCAAGCTTGTTGTAGAAATATGTCATACACTTTATCAAAATCTAAAAGAAGCCTTAAATATGGCATGCCTAATTTTCTGGTATTATATCACCTTGAGAAAACTAAAACTAATTGATTAGTTGAATACATTTTTTCCCTTAACAACAACAACAACAAAATAATAAAACTATACTAACCTTCTCATAGCATTTGTTTGCAGAATCAACAGCTATTTCCTTACTTCTGAATCAACATCAAGCTTATTTCCCACTGTACCCACAGCCTGTGCTGAAAGTCTAGGTCAGTTCAACCCAGGTAGGCTTGGGCCTGACACAGCATTGGGAGGAAACATACAAAAATCCAAAGAGTTTCAAACTGAATCATAATCACATAGTATCTGTTATTCCAGAGAGTGCAAGTTACCAAGAAAGGTCTCCTAATTTTTTCTTTTGCCATGAGTACAAGAGTATCTGTAACTTTTTCTGAACTAATGGTTATCTTCTTTAGTCCTCTACAAAGAAGGAATCTACAATATAAGCTATGGTTTCATTTGTTTTCCCACACATTTTGCTTTGCTCTGCTAATTAAGAAAAAAAAAATCAACAGGCTCCTCCTAGGAAAAGATGTGTGCTAAACCCAGAATTGCCTGAGTTATAACCTTGAGTTTGGCATAAAATTTCTGATGATTTGATACATTTAGCCTCTTAGTAAATACAGTATAAGCATTTTTTCTCACCAAATGAACTTAATTTTCTAAGACTGCAATTGAAAATTGCAAAGAAAAGTAGGAGACAACAACTGATTCCCTTTGTGAAAACAGAAAAGAGTCAGAGGTAGATGCAAAGTGGACATTTCTAGAATTAATATTCCCCCAGGCCTTTCTAGTGCACCTAGAAGTTTGGAAAAGTAATGGTCTTTTCCCAGAGAGAGAGAAAATGCTTAAGTAAACTGAAAACAGTAGTTTGGATTACTTCATCTAAGGGGAGATAGGTAACTAAACCTTCCAAGTTTCTCATCCACTTTAGTAAGAAGCATTTGTGTGACGAAGACATTTAGTATTGAGGATACCATGGAGACTGTATTCCTAAAACTGCTGATCCACAATGGAAGTAAAAGTATTTGTCACAAACATTATAGTGTTCTTGCATTGGCAAGCTTTCATGAATCATTTTTTAATGCATTTTTTATTGCAGATTCCATGAACAAATGCCATAGAAAAGACTAAAGGTTTTTCCCTTTCTCACAATGGAGCTTGTTTTTCAAAGGCAGAGACAGACAATCAGCAAAACTTTTAAGGAGAAAGGGCAGTCTCTGTGCCAAATCTCCCTAGATCATAAAAAATACTATCAAATAAAGAATAACATCACTAAATACTGTACACATGTTTGCATGTCCTCAGACACACACACACACACACACACACTGACAATGCCCTGTCCTTTGTCAGCCAGTTCAGTATTTCAGACACAAATGAGGTAAGCTCAGGGGAAGAAAGATTCATATTGAGGTGTGCAAACATTCCAGATAGAAAAAGACAGATCTGTTTAAGAGTCCAAATACATCCAATAAATCATGGTGAGCTTAATGGGGTGACTGCTCTTCCTTCTGGCAGCTTTGTAATTATTTTCTCAACATAGCAACAACTTTCTTGGAAACAGACACTCTATATGCAAGACAATTACAACACTGGTTATCACTGCTGGCCAAAGCCTGGGCTACATATATCACAATCCTAATGGAGATTAGGAGAGGTATCTGAGCAGCCTGAAGTTTATTAAATCCAAGTGCCACTTTTTCTGATCACTTTTCTCAAGGTCTCCCAAGGGCAATCTTGGACTATTTCTAATAGTCAATCAATCCAGTCTGCAAATAATTCTCTCCAAGTCCACATTTTATGAGTAATTAAACTGATCCGCATGATCTTATAATTCTCAATTTAGGTCCGATCCCCCCAAATCTTCTAATCCTTTGTTACAGCTCACAATCAGAGAACCTCAGAAGATACTATAAATGATGAAGAGCATTATTTCACTTGCTGCCAGGAGAAAGAGTTTTGTCTTGAGTTGTGTTCAAGCACTTTAGAGTATATCTTGCATGGTTTAGATTATTTAGAATGTTGTTACACTTAAAATATAGGAGAAGACATTTTTTGTGACTTTTTTGAATGCCTAAGATATCCTCTCTCTGAAATATATAAAATGTGACTAGTTTGTACCTACACATTTCAGAAAATGTATCCTGAGGAGTAGGAGACAGATGTATCATAAATGGGAAAGTTAGCAAAAGTAGGAATAGAGAATGCAATTTTTTCTCAACTTGTAAATATTTAATCTTGGATGAATATTATGTGTAACTGGTATCAGTAAAAGACTGGCTTGTCTTATGATATTTCTTTTTTTTTTAAAGATTTTATTTATTTATTCATTTATCCCCTCCTTGCTGCTTGTGCTCGCTGGGTCAGCTAACCACGCCGTGCGGGTGGGCTTGCCTTCACCAGGAGGCCCCAGGAACCGAAACCGGGGCCTCCCATATGGTAAACGGGAGCCCTACTGATTGAGCCACAGCCGCTTCCCTATGATATTTCTTTCACACCCTTTTAGTTGTTTCTTTTCATATCTCATTGTTCTGTTTAATAAGTGTAATGATCTAGTCACAAATATAAGTCCTAATTGTTTTAAGTCCTAAGTACAGTGACAACTAATTTGACCATGAAATCACAAATATTCCTCTGAGGCTGGTGTTAAAATCTGAACATTTTAGTCATCTGTTTTGTTGCTTCCCCCACATAAAAGATAGACTGTACATATAAAAGTACAGCCTCTGTGGTTAGAATGCCTGCATTTGAATGCCAGCTTGGGCAAACCTTGGGGAAATTACTTAACTTATTTTTGTCTCAATACATGCACAATAGATTTAAAAATTGTACTTAGCTCTTAAGGCTGTTGTGAAGATCAAATTAAGTTAAAATTATTAAGTAATTGAGTTATTCATATATATAGATATATATAGATGTAAGTGTGTGTGTGTCTGTGTGTAATGCATTTAAAACAGTTCCTGGCCATAATAGACATGCAATAAGCAGTTATTATTATTACCATTAATATTAATATTAATATCATCAACTTTATGCAAGCAATTTGTAAGTTTCACCCTACTGATGAGACTGTATTGAAAGTTTCCTTTCAATGTTATTTAGAAACAACTTGGAAGTACCTTATTTCTTTTCATTATGCATAAACATAACACATAAACAACATTATATATAAACAACAGTGACAATCCTATCGACATTAATTCATTTTAAAAACTGGAAATATTAGGTTAAGGAATAGAAAGTGTGGTTATCTCAGCTGTATTGAAAACTCCTATGAAAAATTCACATCAGAAATGATTGTTCCTGTTTAATGCACATCATTTTGATGTGAAGTGTAATTGTGCTTCCCAGTACCTGTGTTAGCTGTTTGAAGAACAGTAAAGTGATGCTAAAAATAATGTCACATTTTATTTTCTTGAGTCCTCAGCAACTATAATGTCTGACTAATGAGGCTGAGATTTAATGACAAATTATGATGGATGATTTGGAATGATTAGAAAAGTTAAGAGAAAGTGTTCTTAGGGAATAAAGGCCAGTGTATGTGCATAGACTTACACATCTGCATTGCTTGACAGTTTTGGATTCTGGAAGAGTCTTGTACTCTTAAATGCTTTGCTAATATTTTCCAGAGTTTAAGCTGTGCTGTTCAACATGGTAGCCAATAGCTACAGTGGCTCTTTAAATATAAATTGATTAAATTTCAATAAAATTTAAAATTCAGTTCCTCAGCTGCACCAGCCACATTTTAACTGCTCAAAAGCCACATTGGACAGTGAGGATATAGATCATTTCATCAACACAGAGAGTTCAATTGGGCAGTGCTAGTAAAGAGTGAAAATGGGAGGAGGTTTGGGGGAAGGAAACCTTCTAGGAAAAGTAAAAAGAGTGTGGCTGACTAGAATGTTATGGCTGTTTTTTAAATATTATAGATGGAAGAATAATTAAAAACACTTTAAGCATCATTTTCATTGTGTGGATAAAAAGACAACTGTAAAAAGGGTAATCAGTTGCCATGATAATGAGCTGTTTCCAGTTTGCAACGAGACAGGCTCTGAAGTCCTCTTGTGAGTGAGTAAAACCTCCTGGGTCAGTTGTGACTAGAGAGAGATTCACATCAGCAGTCAGGTGGGCATCCAAAATGCCAAGATTAAAGAAAAAAAAAACAACAAAAAAGAAAGTCTCCTACAGTTCAGCCAACAGACCTAATCACAAGTTCTTTTAAAATGCATTTCGCTGAGAGTTCTTGGTTAGCAATAAGCTGCAAGCACTCTTCTTGTGACCCCCCCCGCCTTCTGTCAAGCCAGGGGTGAATATTCATACCAGGTTATTTTAATCATGTTTTTCTTGATGTGACATAATTCTAAATAATTTATTTTTCCATCTCAGGGAAAGAAAAAAAATAGTCTATTTTCTTTTCCCTCACTGTCAAGTCCAAAACTTTACCTTTCCTTTTTTTTTCTGACCCCAGGACAAAAGAGGACACAGGATAACACAAGGAAGGTGACTGCACTGGCATGTTTCCATTGGAAATCAATGCTGGTGTCCTTGGCCCACTCAGGGAGATGTGATGGTCTAAGACAAGGGGAGAGGACCCTAAGGGAATCAATGGGGTCACAATGTCAGTTGCAGCAAGTCAATTGCAATGAATGTATCACACCAATGAAGGATGTTTATGTGGGAGAGTATGAGAGGTGTGGGGAGTGGGGTATATGGGAATCCCTATATTTTTTGTGCAACATTTATGTAATCTAAGTATCTTTTAAAAATAAAAAAGAATTATTAAAAAAAATAAAATAAAAAACAGTATATAAAATTTTATATACAGAAGTATTCTATAAGTTTTGAGTTATATTGTTTTTTTAAAGCAGAAAATATTTTAATGATATTTTTGTAGCACAAAAAATTAAACTGACACTGCTAGAGGAAATTGAGGGACTCCACAAAATCATAAGTAATGTTGTTTTAGGTCTCTACCTAACCTAGGTCCTGAGCATGAACCTGTGTCAGATCAGCCTCATCTTCTGCATTTCTCCTCTTAAAGGCACAGTCTAGGCTATGTCCAATCAAGGGGTCTTTTCTGGGCTCCACTCCCCTGACTTGTTATTTACAAACACTATAATATTTAAATCCATGCATTTTTAAGCATTTACATCATTGTATAGAAAGAATAACCAGTGGGACACTCACCAAAATATTAGAGATGTAGGTCTAGGAGGTGAAATTATGTTATTTTACTCTTGGTATATATTCATAGTTTCTAATTTTTTTTTTTAACATGTATAGATATTTCAGAGTTGGGGAAAAACTAAACAATGGGTTCATATATTGCAGTTATAATTTATTTGGGACCTTGGTCATGTGAATAATGAGATCCTGCTGAGATGTGTGTAAGTGTTACCTGTGGGATGACCTCATGAATCACTTTGAAGTCTCTTAGCCATATAAACTCATTTGTCTTTACCTTTTCCCTCTTTTATTTGAGGTCTTTTTCCAGTTGCATTGCTAGTTGGTGCTTGGTAGTAATCCCTCAGTGCCAGGGAGGCTTACCCCTGGGAGTCATGTCCCATGCTGGAAAGAGGCCACATTTGAGCAACAAGGAGGATCCCAGGAGGCAACTCTTAAGCTCCCCACAACAATAGGCTAAGTTTCAATTTCAAGAGCAAAGGCTCATAAGCATAGTCATCAATATCAAGGGCCCATCAATGGATCATCCTCCTTCACCAGTCATTGCCCCTGCACTTGGGGGACTGTTGCTGCTCCATTAGAGAATGTAGCAGAGCTCTCCAGGATGGGAATTCAATATTGCCTCAGTTATTTTGTGAGTCTCCACCCACTGTGACAATGCCCCATGAATATTTGAACATTTGTGTATACCTTATATGTATGCCCAGGTGAACTTCCTCCCAAGTATCCTCCATCACTGACATCCCACACTAATGATCCTCCCCTGCCCCAGTTGTAACCCTTCTGTGATCCAAAGCTTCTTCAAAAATGAATCCTTCAAAATAACCAAATACAATTAACAGGAAAATGAAATAATAATGAGAAGTTTGAATATAAGAAATAAAATACATAAAAATTCAAGAAAACTAAAACTAAAATTAAATTAAAATATTGGGATATTAAAAAATAATGAAAAAATATTAAATTTTTTTTTTTTACATTTTGCTTTTCATCACTGTAATATCTGGTGTTCTGTCTGTACAGTGGCAATTTCTTGCATTTATTCCCTGGTGTTTTACTGTTTTTCATTTTATTTACAAAGAAGTTTTAGGTCACAATAAAGTCACATATAGAATACAGGGGACTCTCATATACCCAACATCTTCCTCTATTCCTCCTTCCCATAATAATACCTTTTTATATGTGGATGGTTCCTTTGTTATAACTGATATTCAATTAGTGAAACATAGCTACTAAACATTGTCAATGGTTTACATTATGGTTTACATTGTAGACCGTATACTTTTATAAAATTTGATGATATTTAACATGGCCTATGTCCATCATTGTAAGATCATGTAGAACACTTCCACTGCCCACTAAATACCCCCACTTCAATCTATTCTATTCCTTCCTTCTCATTCCTTCAGGGCCTATGGCGACCCCCTGGCTTCACTCCCTGGATGACAAGATTCATAGTTACTTGCAACACCACTGAAGTCTTGACACACTGGTTTGTCCTCCCCTATTAGGAACTGCCCATGCTCTTGAGAGACTCCTGCCTCTCTATTTGTGAACAAATTGGTCCTCCTGAGGATGGGAGTCCAGCTCCTTCCCCCTCATTATGTGGGTCTCCACCTACTGAATTGCTATTATTATTTCTTGAGAAATTTCTTGCTTTATTTTCGATTCTTTATAAATATGATTCTGCATTATATTTTGTCATACAATTGTGCCACAGTTTACCTAATGTATTATTATTGCAGAATATTTGGTTGTTTAGAACCTTTTTAAAAATGAATAGAAGATAAGAATTTTCCTAAATTTTCTACAAAATTTATGATTATTTTATTAGATTTCATTTCTAAAACCAGAATTAGAAGTTTACAGGCATCACTCTCAAATGTAATTAGCTGCTTACTTGAAATTATATGTAGCCTATAAAATAATATGAGAGAAAATGTACATTCTAAAATTCTATTCATTTTCTATTTAGTCAAATCTCAGTAACTTATTAATACAGTTTATATTTTTGCTTCTCTTAGTTGGATCTTTACTCTTTACAGTCTTCAATAGGATCATAGGAAATCTATTCATTCTTCCATATCCATTTTGTATCTGCTCTCCTTCTAAGTCTCAGACTAATGTTCTCTTTCCTAAGTTTTGTATGATTCTCTAACCTCTGTCTTCTTTTCTTTAATCTCTTCATATTTCTATTTAGTTCATCTTGGATAGAGAGCATACTGATTCAGGTTTAGTGTTTATTATGTAATGTGTACACTGGCTTTGTCCTTACTTTCTGTTTATTTGGATACTAGACAAATATTGTGATATCCACAGATATAGTAAATTGATATGCATAGATCTTTGCCTAATCCCTGATGTCTTTTTTTTTTTTTTAATTTATTTTTATTGTGGGTAAAAATCAAAATTCTCACAATACATACAAACATTTGCAAAATGATATATAAATATATATGCATATAT
>JAKSZT010054003.1:377130-407571 GCA_026826555.1 Tolypeutes matacus
GGGGGGGGGGGGAGTGTGTCATAATTATTAACATCAGTTCTTCCTGAACCAGACCAAAAGGACAGAAGTTATGGACATAGGAGGCTGTGATGAATCTCTTTGCACCCAAATAGTACCCCAATATTTCCTTTTCCAAACAATTGATATATACTTGCCCATTAATTTGTTTCTTTCTCATAAACTGCCACTGTGAAAAATTTGCAAAAGGCAGTGATTAGGCTTTATGGGTATTGCAGAAACAGTAGTATTAAGTGTCAATTTAGAAGTGAAATAGTTGCCTAAGCAACATTTTGAAATGATATTGAGTCATCACACATATTGGAGGCAATTGTCAGCAGGCTGAAAAATTTGGATATTGCAAGGCTATCATGGAGCGGGTTGACCTGACACCCTGTTGAAATGTTTGAAGGCAAAAATACATTATGTGCTAGAGATAAATTTTGGGAAAATCCTTATCTGTCAAGCTGCCAGTCTCTGCACAAAACTTGCAATCAATCCACCTTGAAACCAGGGCTACCATGGAAATATCACTTATGAGAATTACTTATTGTGTTTGGATGTCTAAAGTTGAAAGCTATTTTAATATTTATACAAGTGTCCATGTTTAATCTCACTGATAAACTAAAATTAGTCTCTAAGAGAATGAAATAAAATTAAGGACTTAGGGAGTCTGCAAAAGATTGCTAGAGCAAGCTTCTCAAACTTTAACATGCATATGAATCAACCGGGGACTTTTTAAAAAGCAGATTCAGCTTTAGTAGACCTGGGGTGAGAATTGCTATCCACATTTCCAAACTCTCCCAGGAGATGCTGATTGTTCTGGCCCATGGGCCACATTTTGAGGAGAGAGGTTTTAGAAAACTAGGGGGAGAAAGGAGGAACAATAAAGTTCCATTTCTTAGGGAAACCAAGTCTCTCTATTCGTGACCTATTTCTAGAGATATAGTTAATTGCTATAAGAGCAAAGGAAAGAGGTTTTGATTAAGGATTTGTGGCTCAAATCCAATATATTTTAGTGCTAAAAGAAATGTGTGTGTGTGTTTATTTCAGAAGTGCCCCCAGGCCTGCCTCTCCACTCATCTTCCACACTGCAGCCAGAGTAATCTTTCTAGATCTCCAAATCATCATTTGGTTCCCTTTTAAAAATCTTTCAGTAGCCCCTTTTATTGTACAGACAATGAGTAAAATTGTTTACAGGATTCTACTGGGTCTGGCTGCTGCCTATCTAAACTCTAAACTGAACATCTTTTAGCTCCTCAAATATTATGTTTTCTCTCCTTCCTAGGTCTTTATAATACTGTTCTTTCTTGCTGGAATGCTCTTTCTCTTCCTTACCCCAATTCTCTCCTTCACTTGAGTATTCCTTTTTGCTGCTTTGGGAAAGCATTCCTCCAAGACTGAAATCAGGAGTAAGAGCCCCTGCTATGTGATCCTGAGTCAATTTGGCATTACTCTATCAAATGGACATGTTGCCATCATCAATTTACTGGAAAGTTTTCCCCACTGTATTCAAGACTTACTGAGGGCAGAGACCATGTCCTTTTTTGTCCACTATTTTATCCTCTTTTCCTGGCCCAGCTCTCTCTAGGCAGTTAACAATGTTGAATGAATGCATGAACAAGTAACATTGAAATCCTGGGATGGGAGAGAGGGTGAGGGGTGGTGTAGGGAATTGTCTAGAAACAGCAAAAAGTATTGGTTGGTGTAACCTTATGGGGTCTGGGCAGCAAGAAGGTATTGTCCTAGAAGAGATGGCCCAATATCATGAGGCATTCACACTGGATAAATGTAATTGGGTGAGCAATGTAGAAATGAAGATGGTAAAGAAGAGTAAAGAAGATAAACCATACCTATCTAATTTTTGTTTCCCTGGAGCTATTGAAACAGAATAATGTAACATACTGGTCAGACAGGAAATCTGCAGAGGGAGTAGAGGGAAAGAAGAGGTGAGCAGAAGCTAGAATAAAATATATTCCCAAAGTCTTTGTAGAAGCAAAAGGTCATCACACTGGGAACTATCAGGTAAGTATCAGACCACTGCCACTGTGAATTTAAGGGGCAGTTAATTGCTTAAATATTTTAAGACTTGAGGCCATGGTTGTAATAGTTCACAGAACAAAGATAACAGTTTCTGGGACCCATGTGACAATCAAGGGCTTATTTGCTGAAATATTCTACTTTCAGAATAGAATGGGCAGGAAAAGAAGAAAAATAGATTTGAAGGGCTCCTAAAATAAAACTTGCCTTGGGCTTTGAGCATGTAGGATGATTATTCATACACACAAGTCAGGGAAACACTTGACAGTTTGAGATTGTGGTGTTTCTGATACTTGGATTAGATTTGATTTCTTAGGATATTCCCTAAAACTGTGGTTTGCAAGCCTTCCAATGAGCAATGACCCCTCTGTCAAATAAAAAAAAAAAATCTTTAAAAAACAAAGGATACTTAGGTTGAAAAGAAGCCTGTGAGATGAGCAAGAAGTCCAACAACCTTCCATATCCTCCCAAAGTGTCATTGACAACTATGTATCAAGATATTAAGGAAACAAGTCAGTAAAAGTAAAATTTTTCAGTTTCAATTTTGCTTATTACCAATCACTGCCTAACAGAATTTTGTGTTTCTAATTTACTCTGGATCCTTCTAGAGTCAGTGACCTTGCCAGTAAGGATCAATATTGATCAATAATGCATCTGGCCTTCACAAAGAGACCCTTTAGAAGAGATTTCTAATAAGCTGTTCAACCTTGGAGTAAATAACAGGTGCTTAAATATTTGTTGAAAGGTGGATTAAATGAATTCATATTGACTTTTCCTTTTATTTAAAAAATTTTTTTTTAATTTCATCAAGCAAGCCATTACAGGGTCCTGGGTTATAGAGTTAAGAGCTGGAATCATGATGCCTAAGTTGAGTGCCAACTCCAGCTAATTTCTTATATGTCTGCCCTGTTGTACTCAGAAAAATAGGAGACAATCTCTTCCAAAGTGCTGTAAAAGTAAACAGCATCCTATTGTACATATATACCATACTACCAAGATAAAGTTCATAAATAATAGCTGACATGCAGTATTTAGGAACTGAATGATGGCATAAAATTTTGGGTTTTCTTTTTAAAAAGTATTTTTTACCAACTAGCTGTACCCAGATTGTACTTAAGTGGAAGACTGATACCTTTGATTTTCTTATTAATTTAAGGAGAAGACTACAGGAAGCCACATTTTTGAGTTCCAATTATATGGCATGTGAGTTTATTTAATCTTCATAACAGCCTGGGCAGTAGGCATTAACATCTCCATTTTATATACTTAGATTCTGAACCTGCCCAAAGTTTTACAATACCAAAGCAATGTTGTTGGGAATTCAATCTAAATGTGATAGCCTTAAATCACAACCCTTTTCTCTAAATACCATTCATGTTCTCAAGAGACAAGAAAATAATGTGAAAAAATTAGAAAATTAAAAATTTTTATATAGAGCATGTTTGTATATAGATTTGATTTATATCTAATATAGAACACTAGATTTAGAATAAACTTAAAGTGTAATAAAACCTAATATTTGAGGCAAACCAGAAATTCATCGATTCTTCAAATATACATTTATTGAATGCCCTTTTGCATGACAGGCGAAGGGCTATTTACTTGATTTATATCTGTGGCCAAGACACAATCTGTCTATAGCATCCCTGGTAAAGGCCATCCAGCCTTAAATAATCCCAGCACCCAGGTCCAAGCATCTGTCATTAAAACGATGTAGATTCAGGCTGGATACTACATCTCTAAGATTTTGTTTAGTTTCTAAAGACCAATAAAAATAAATAAAACTGAGCCATCAATACTTTCTTTTAGTTTAAGTTCTGAAAAACAGAATCATTTTCTTTTTAGTTCGTTATATATAGTTTCTAATTTGGTGACCCCATACTTCCTGTTTATAAGATGGAAGCAGACATCAGGAACTAGAAGTAAAACTCATGAGTTCATGACTTGGTCCACTTCTTCATCTCAACTTCACATCTAATTTGGGTAACTGGGAATTAAAATTTGAGGTGGAAAACAGACAGAATACCTAGTTACCAGGTAAAATATTGACTCATTGCAAGTTTTGCTTTCTCCAGGTAAAACTGTGACTCATGTGAACTGTGCCCATCATTAAAACACTAATTTACCCTCAGCATTAGAAACATGCTTGAGTACCACAGCCCACCTCTCCCACCGCTGTAAGAGTGATGGATCAGTACTAGAGCACATGCTTTCTCACCCAATCCCATTGAGGATATATACTTGTGAAATTGTTAGTGAGATTCATATTTCAGGATTTGTCCCTAGAAAGAGTAGGCATTATTATATGGACATAGAGCCTGAAATAAGGATAATATCTGAACACTATTATGCAGAGAATTTATTGACTACATAGAAAGATAGATTGATTGGTATATAATCTGAAAACTGTAAGAGAGCATGTAGTTACTGCAAGAGATTTCATGAATTTTGATTAATATAAATGATATTTACATGAACATTGAGAATTAAATGCCCTGAAAAGCACTAGCATTTCTCTTGGAAAGCTATTGTTGCCTATAGAAATGCCCTGCAGGATGGTATGTGGTTAATGCTGCAGCTATAAGTACTAGTGACACAGTAGTGTGAAACATCAGACACCATTGATCAGTAACTGAGTAACCAGGCATAGGGAAAAGAATGTGATGCTTCTGATTCAGTCCCATTTTCCAAAGACTAATAACCACTACATATTTTTTTGAGTACTTGCAATGTACCAGGAGCTTGGCATACATGACCTCATTTAGTTCTTGGAAAAGCAATTCAAAGGTGGATTTATGGTCCCTATTTCTCACATTAGGAAATTAAGGCTCCTAGAGATTAGGAAACTTGGGGATATGAATGAAAAGAGCATTGCTGGGTGGGTATGTGTCAGTTCCTGGAGGAAGTTTAATGCACTGACCCTGTCTCAAAGAACAGAGGATGTACAATTCTAGGACAGGACCCACTGATAGGGAAGCAATTTGGGCACTTGTATTTAAAAAAGGCAGAGCTGGAAATATGACAAGGGGGAACTTGACTCCAACTTCTGGGCATCATCATTTTTCTGTTCTATGCAATAGCCACCCCTTCTCTGCTCATATACCAACATGCACTTCTCTGTTTTTTTTTTCCATGCATTTTATGTTAATCATTACTTTTTTCCCCTCCACTTTACACTCAGTATCTTTAATGGTAGTACTTCATATTTGCTACCCTATCAGTGGGCCCTATCCTGGAGTAAACATTCACACTGTAGTCTTTGAGTTAGGGCAGGTATATTAAAATCCCACCAGAAAACATATATATACACTTCTACTACCATTATTTTATCTGCATTCCTATACCACCCCTTAATTTATTGCACTGAGACATTAAAAAATACCTCTATTTTATTGACAATAAGATGCCATTGATTATAAGACACATTGTTGTTTTGGGATTTGACAAAATAGGAAAACATGTGGCCAATTAAACTGTAACATAATGCTTTCCTATCATCAATTCTAAGATGCAACTCATTTTCAGAAGTATTAATTTGTAAATAAAATAGGTGTCTTAGAATTGGCAAAATATGGTACATGTTAAATAGCTCTCATAGCATGCTATATTAACTAAGCATTCTTTGGCATGGATATAATTTGTACTTCTAACTTTTTTTTGTTTTGTTTTAAAGAAATACCAGGACCTTCTATATGGGGAGCAGGCACTCAACCACTTGATCTACCTTTTAACTCCCCACATATAACTTTTATGCAACTCTAATTCTAGTGTGTCCACAGGCAGACTAGCCCCATCGGAGGTTCTGGAACCATTCTGCGTGGGATCAAGGTGTGCCTCTACCACTTGCTATCTGTATCACCTTGGGAAATTCCTAAACTTTTCACTGGCTCATATTCTTCATCTCTAAACTATGGATAATAAAATCTAACTCATAGTGTTCTGATTGAGCCACAGCTGCTTCCCAGTAACTCATAGTGTTCTTGTAAGGATTAAATGAGTAAAACTTAGACTTGCACATATTAAGATCTTAACAGGTATTTACTATTGATGTAGTTTTTAAAATTATCATTACAGTTTACATGAAGATGTGAGCTGTATATACTACAATTGAACTCCCCATGTAAATCTTTATAATGTCCAGGGGACTCCATCTCAAATGCAAGGTACAAACCTGTACAAGCATGCAGCTCTTCTGGACATCAAGAATGCATGCACAGCAGTCCATAATCAGAGCAGTTATGCAACCTTCCTTGCAAGCCACATCCTTCCAAGTCATGTATCCCCAGAGGACACACACAGCTATGCAGAGAACCTGCTGTCACTTAAGTATTTCCACTTTCCATAAATTTGCAATTAATATTAATCCTGATCTTGAAAATAAGCTGTGAACCAAAGCAAATAGCCTTAAAAACAGCTTTTCACTAATGAGGAGATTTAGTGTAAATTTCTCAGAGCCAACTTCCTTATTTTGCTTTTGTGAGAAACTGCAAAGCATCTTTCCCTGGTAAGATCCATACTATGACATGGTGGAGAGCACTTTTTTACTTAATTAGTGCAGAAATACAAGTAAAGGCAGATCCTCATTCACACCTCTCATTCATTCCCTCTCCATTCACTTATTGTGATGTTGCATACTAATGCAATATCTACACATAGATGAGCTCAAGGCTAACAAACATAGCAGCTCAAGACCAAGGCTTTCTTTAACCTACCATCTCTCCTCATGCATACCTTAAACAGCAGCCCATATATTTGCTCACCTCAAGCATTTGCTTAAGGCCATTCACTCGTACCCTTATATGTTCATTGCCCATCCTGTCCTCTGCTTCCCCTTCTCATTCTCCTTGGCCATACTTGCTTGGGCTGTGTTTATCACAGAGGCAGATACATATACCCCATGATTCAAGTAAAAATTACTTTTCATTTTTCCATAGACACTGTAATTCTTGTGGGCACTAACAAAAATAAATGTTTCCAGTACCCTGTTACCAAATAATATCAGATAGGAAATGGAGATTTATTTTGGAGAAAAACCCAAAGTCACTTATCAGGGACACATAAAAATGAAGGCACAAACTCATTCATTCCTCTTGTTCATCTACTTGCTTATTCTTATGTAAAAAGAGAACAGGGAGAAAAATCATGTTATACTAGAGGCAATTGGCATGTATCAGTCTCTGTGTAATCTAACCTGATAACTTGTAGAGACTGGTAACAGATATAAATCATGAACTATGAGATTGTATATCTATGACTTTATGGTCTGGTCCAAGCAGTACTTCCTTGATGCTGAGCTATCTTCATAAGAGCCTTAATCATGCTAGAAAACAGGGGAATACTTTCATTCTGTTAGCACTTGTCATTCTGGCCTTTCAGAGTCATGACTGTAGTTCTAACAGGGCAGCATTTTATTAGTGAAGCTCTGAAGAACACTGTCCAAGAGAGTCTGCTAAGAGGAGCAGGGGCAGTGCTGAACATTGCCTACTACTTTGTCAGGACTTACAGGAAATAAACCTGTTCTCAATCATTTTTTAAAACTTACCAATTATTCAGTGAGTAGCTACTTAGATTAGGCACATAAGCACATAAGGTAGACACTGTCATAATCACTGTTTTCATATTTTTTTAGTATTTACTTATGTAAAATATAAATGTAAGAGTTTTACAAGTACATATGTCATTCCAATGGCCTAGAAGGAGTGCCAGTACATGAGGCAAGTGGTCGTGTTGGATATGGGGATGATATACATGGCCAACAGGCTTTTTTTGTATATAAGACCTCATCAGTTGAGTCCTCATAGAAGCTTATTCTCAGTAGTGAAATGGGGAATTATAGGGTCTGCCATGCATTGGTAACTACCTAGGGAGATCAAGGTCCTCTGCATATTCATAGTGTTTCTAATATTGCTTTTAAGAAAATCCATCCACCTTTCCCTTGTGTTTAGGATCTTTTGACTGAGTTTAACCACCTTTAAATCCAGACTGCATACTACATGTTCCAGGTTCTATTAAAAAATCTATCATCTCAATCTTCTAAAATCTTGTGGCTTAAACATGCAACCCCTAGACAAACTCCAGGGGCACAATCTCTGTGCCCAAAAAACACAAATGATGAGACTTTCCCTCTGGTTTTCACCTTCCTATTTATTTCTCCTTTTTTGTGGCCTTGAATTTTTTCTTATTTATGTCATGTTGAAAATATCAAATTCTAACCACTCAAAGTAGCATGGACATAAGACAACATGCTCTGAGAACTGTGACCCTCATTCCAGTTTATTACACATGAATCTTGAGACACTTATATTTGAAATAGACCATGGAGGCAAGGCTCTCTTCTTCTTTTTACTCATCCTGAATTGCTAGCATCATTCAGAGTCATGACTGTGGTTCTAAGAGGGCAGCATTAGTGAAGTAGACACTGGCCAAAAGAGTCTACCAAGAGCAGCAGGGGTAATGCTGAAAATTGCTTACTACTTCGTCAAGACTTACAGGAAATTAAACTATTCTTAATCATTTTTAAAATATGTACGAATTATTCATTGAGTAGCTGCTTTATGCCACCTCTAAATTAGGCACATAGGGTAGACACCTTCATCAATATTATTTTCATATTTTTGAATAATTATTATGTAAAATATAAATGTAAGAGTTTTAAAAGTACATAAAATTTATTTCTTATACCCAAGGAAAAATTCTTTCTCCTCCTCTCCAGCCCAGGAATTTTCCCTACCAGGAATTTTGAGATTACAGATGTAATGAGAACAAAATGTATGAGAGATCCCCCACCTATAGTCATTCTAAAGGCTGGTGATGTATTTTATGTATTTAACCTCTTTCCTTTTATTGTTTCAAAATTTTCAAGGTGAGATCAGTAGAGGCAACAAGGCAAGGAGAACACCTTGGCAGACCACTAAGATACCTAGCAGTTTGTCTTCTGTTAGTCATGGCTCACAATCCACAAGCATTTAGGAATTAAACATAGCAAACTAGAATGACATGACATGTCACACATGTGCCTGGAGGCAGGTATCTCCAAGAATACTTCTATTGCATTTAAAAAAATGAATGGAAGAAACAACCTTATTTTGGTCATTTATTTAAAAAGAAATATGTCAACCATGAGACATTACATGTAACCAACAGACCAGTGAGATGCCAAGAAGTTCATGGGAGCTGCTCTAGTCTTTACCATCTTTTCCTGAAGCAAAGCCTATCTTTCTGAACATGAATGTCTGACAAAAAAGCAAACAAAAGACAAGAGGACCAGTGGGCTAGGTGTGAAGCTAGTGAGATGTGAATAAGAAATGAAGAACAACTCAGCAGGACCATTATCTATTTATTAAGTTTTCCACAATAGTAGATTGATCTGAAAATAACATAATGTTTATGAAGCATGAAGCATTTCCTAAGCCCTCAATTAAAATAAAATGAAATGCAGGATGTGTATACATTGTAGGAAATTTCATTAGGGCATTGGCCATCATTGCCATGCATGGCCTTATTACTTCCTGCCATTGCTTCAGCTCACTAAATACCAGCTGAGTTGAGGTGCCAAGTGTGGGTGATACAGTTCTTTAGCAATACAAGTTTTGTTCTCTAGGGTGTAACAAGTCATAATTACCTAATGATCTTTTAAGACAAAGGTTAGCACTGGAACCCCCACTGAAGTACATCAAATGGCTTTCCATGGGATCCATTGTAAAAATCAAGTTTAGAACCTCAAGCTCAGAAATCACTATTAACACCCTGAAACATTTGCCAAGTCTGTGCTTGTATTTTTGTAGTTTCTTTTGCTAGAGGTTTGAACCCAGAGAGAGGAGTGCAGAAAAAAGAAGAGAGCATTAAATAAGGGAGAAGGGGCAGAGAACAAGTCTGAGAATGTAACAGAACAATGATGCAAGTCCTGAGAGCACCATGTCTGGGATGGGTGGTAACTGGAGCCCTGGCCGAGTATGATGGAGCATGGGCAAAGGGAGATGGCATGAGAGCTTTGCCCCTTCTCTCAAGGGCCAGACAAAGGGAAGGTTAGCAGGGCCAATTAAATTTCTGAGGTCCTGGAGCAGTTTAAAAAAACGTGCCTGCAAGCAATCAGAACTCAAAACAGTAACCAAAGGCATCCTTTTCATGGTTTTCTGCTCTTGGTTTTAAGAACATTGCATCTATGTAGTAATATCTAAGACCTATAACAGGGCTACTAAGCTTTGATGTTTGTTCATTTGTATCTATCTGAGAAGCCCTTCTACTTTTCCTAGATCTCTGAAAACATGAACTGTGCTGGAATATTTGCTGGCCAAATTCTAGTTACACTTGGAGAGATTCCAATTGTAAGCAATTTTCTCCACTCCTTGAAAGACCATTGGAAACACACATCCAATGGAAACATTGCATACAAATAGTTCATATTTATAACCTGAAATGTCTCCAAAAGAAAGGGAAAGCCAGGTACAGATGAAGCCTCAGAGTTACCTTTTTTTTTTCCATTTTTTCCCCCCAGCATTAGGGCAAGATTTCTCCTATCACCTAAAGAAAGTTTTAAAAATAATGAGCCCTTCATCCATGATTCCAGAATAGAACTCCTATTCTTCTCCTTATTTTTACTCTTCTCATCTTGTTCATGAAACACAGTGGAGTTTAGTTGGAACAGAATTAGATAAGGAATTATCTAGAAGTGAAGAAATTGTGTTTCAGTCCTAGCTCAGCTGCTGAGCAGCTATGTGATTTTTAGGCAAGTCCTTTTAGCATGGAGTAAGGCTCAGTGACATACAAAGATCCTCCAATCTCTAGAAGAGTATGCTATACAAGGAGGCAGCAATAGCATGTAGTTTGGAAAGTGGACCATGGAATCAGGCCACCTAGGTTCATATCCAGGCTCTATCACTTACTAGTAACTGAATTTGGGCAAGCTGCTTAGCCACCCTCCATCTCAGTTTCCTCAACTGTAAAACTGTGCCAACCTCACAGGGTTTATGAGAATTAAATGAAATAAGGCTTCTGAAGAGTTTAAAATGGCACCTGGCATATAGTAAGCACTCAGTAACTTTTTGCTATTATTGTCATGATTATACATCATCATCTCCAATATCAGTAATTTGTTGTGTGCCTGGTGTATGTCTTTATCCAGCCACTTTACTAAATGACTGATTGGGTAAGTAATGATTTGGAACAATCAGCACTGGAGGCCGGTTTGGGAAGGAGAGGCTTGCTGATTGCTGTTGTGTTATTTTTATTTTATGACCCATAACCAGTACTTACTGGAGCAATATGTAATCACAAATTGCAGTCCCAGAGTATTGGAAGGGAAGTTACTATTTAAAGGCAGCTCCATACTGTTTAGATTGACATTCAGTGGTTACTATACAGAAATAACCCTGTTGGAGAAGAGTTGATTTAACTAGTGAGGTCTGCTTTGGTGTCTCAGAAACTCTTCCTGGTACTTGAAGTCCCAATAAAAAACAATCATTTAAAAAAGCCAGAAGTTTTTGTCTTGGGAGTGCATAAGATCTAGTCAGGTATATGAGGCACATACAACTGAAATATTAATAATGTCATACTAGTACAGTATGCATCTGTGCATGTGTTATCACTACACAGAGTACAACCCTACATTTGAGAGGAGATTCTAGGAAGGGAAATTTCAGTGAAGTATGAATTTCATTCAGGGAATCTTCTTGCTTAATGTGAATTATGTACTAGTACTCGAAGGAAGCTTGGACTTTTAGAGTCTTTTATGTATAGCCCAAGAGAGAGTGAAACAGCAGATGACAGCTTAATGGGGTGGCCACACTGCAGGTTACAAATGTAGAGAAATCTGGACAGCAGTAGGCTTCTTTTAGTAACCAATTTGGAAGGCATTTGCAAGTCTGATGGAAATTCAAGGGCAGCAGCCCTGCATAATATAATCCAACTGCAAACTCTTCCCACCACTACTGATCTCTACCTGTAGCTGACTTAATTTGTCTCTCCATCTTTTATCTGCTCTGATCTTTTCCTTTCACTGTGGGTCCCTTGAAGATGGTAAGAAGAGTGAAGAATTGCATCCTGAGTTATTAAGTAACCTCATAGTGAGCTCATGAAGCCTTTCTTAGACAAACCCAAGAAAAGGTTGGCATGTTTGCTTCCAACACTTTAAATCACTATTCATGGAATGGAAACACACCTTCTCCCTTTAATCCTTTCCAGAAGGAAACATCCAGCCCAGATCTATGAAGCATCCCCACGTGTGACAGTTAGCTCTGTTGAGAGACAGCTGACTCTATGGTTTCTCCTATTACAAAGAGCAAATAGGAAATTGTGCAGCTCAAGTAATAGTGAGGAGTGGCCATTGGTTCTCAGCAGAGAAGATTTCAGATCCATTTGACTTCCCTATCTCCTTTCCTTTAAATCTCTTTTTCTGCTCTTGTTCTTCCTTTATCTCATTCTTCCCTGTTGAGTGCCTTTTTCTTTCTTTTAGTGTTTCTTCTCCTTTAATTTCTCAAACTCACACTCATCAATTCTTCCTTCTATTTTATTGCAGGTTCATTTTTTCCCACTTTCTCTGTCTCATCCTTGGCTGCCTTCCCCTGAGATTTATGCAACTTGACTCCATTAGCTCACATTTCCATCAACAGAAAAGAGTAAGAGGACCCAGGGGAGGAGGAGAGGGGGCTAAATCTAACTTTGTAACTAGGTTGAGAGATAACCCATTGTTGTGGGGTATAATGAGTTCTGATCTTTTCTTATTCCTGAATAGCATCCTAACAGCTCCATTCCCTCTGCAAGCAAAGCAATGTTGTTTGCTTTCAGAGCAGCAGGGTCTGACTAAAAGCCTATCAATCTATAAAAATCTCAATTGTCTTGGCCCTCTCCACAGCTCCTCCAGCCCCAGGCTCGTGGGTGTCATGAAACAGAAGTTAATGTTATTCATCAGAGTAATACCCTTTCAACAGACTTTTCCAATCTGCTCAGATTGTGATGCCCTGTTAAGAGATTTCAGGGTTGCCTTGCCTCACGACTGATAGTCATGTGTGATACATTTTCATAAGACAGACTAGACCAGGGATAGGGGTAAAGAGCAGGAATATAAGGCAGTCTTTTGTTTGTAAGAGTCCCATTTAAAATACCTGAGAAGAGATACATCAACCATTCAGATCACTCTAAACATATTAGCTCTGTTTTCCCTTCTCTTACTCTCCCTCTGTCTATCACTGCCATTCTGTCTACCCCCTTGCTCTCCTTCCTTCTTTCCTTTGCTTTTCTCTCACTCCTAAGGGTTTAATTAACTGAAGGCTCTGAAATTATTTTTCTAGGAAATTATGAGTTTGTACAAATGAGATAAAGTTGCCCAAATCCTTAAGCCCTTCATGCCAAACCTGTCATCAAACTCTTTTTACCAGAGAAAGGGTCATAGCTTACAGAACTAACTAGGGCCACATCCTCCACATGTGGCTTCAGTGCCCTGAAGACAGCCCTGCAAGAGGTGCTGGGAGAAGCTGGACTGATGAAACCATGCAGTTATGAAAAATCCTTAATTCTCCAGAAAGATGAGTCTGGTTTGGAGTTATGAAGGAACAATGAGTAGTTGGAAGACAAGGGGAAGCAATGAAGAAATATGAGGTAGAAGACTGTTACTGAAATAAATGACTGTAGAGAAAGGAGACCCAATGGATGAAGAGGATGAAGAAGAGAGCTGAATCCTAAACAAGGGCAGGCCTTCCACTATCTCAATGAGATCCTCTTATCTGGGACTATGTCCCTGACATCAGCTTGCATTGTCTAGAACATATTATACAAAATAATGCAAAATATTATACACATTTTACAAAATACACAAAATACTACAAAATATACACAGAAAGCTGCTTAACAAATGTGGTAGGTTGAATTGTGTACCCTAACAAATATATGTTCTTAATCTTAATCTGGGTCCCTGTGGGTTTGAAACCATTGTAAATAAGATCTTTCGAAGATGTTATTTTTAGTTAAATTAAAGTGTGGTCCAGCTGAAAGGAGTGGGGATGGGGGTCTTAATCCATATTAATGGAGGCTTTATAACAAGAAGAAACTGGAAGCCAGAAGTTAAAGAAAGCCACCCAGGAAGAAGCTGGAAATCAGTAGAAACCAGAAGAGCTGAGTGGATATCACCACATGACAAGAGGCAGTGATACAAGTCAAAGAACCCTAAGGATTTCCAGCAGCTGGCATCAGAATGCTACAGAATCAAAGAGAAAGCAAGCTTTGCCAATATCTTGATTTTGGACTTCTAACCTCAAACAGTGAGCCAATAAATTCCTGTTGTTAAGCCAAAACCCATTGTGCTGTATTTGTCAGACAAGCCTTACAAACTAAGACAAATATGTTGGAAATGGTTTCCATGATATTTCCATAAAATCACAGGCTCTTGCTACCTGAGTCAGCCCAATGCCTGGAGTACCGCCATTTCTCCCATATTATCTCTCTTTTTAGGGCACAGATTTCTCCATGAATGACTTTCTCTCAGTTCCTGCATTATCATCCATCATCACCTCTTCTCTCACCCTAGTACTCTTCCTGGTCCTCCCTATGCCTGGCCAGAAGTGAAAGCAGAGAGTGGGAATCACCTCAAGTCTTCAGGGCTGTGGGGAGGGGGCAGATGGGAATAGCACACTGAAGAAAGAACAGGAATGGGAGCCTCATGGAGTCAATTAGAATTCATGCAAAGAAAGTAAGAGTATATTAGTTCTGGAGCTGTAAGTTTCTTCATTAGCAGAGGGGTGCAGACCCCAGGAAGGAGAAAATGAAGCAGAAACTAAGTTTGCTTAGGTTTTTAAACTCTCAGTCCTAACCAAGTCTTTTTAACCTGTGCACTTCTCTTCTTTCTCACTTTCCTTCTGCATTTCTTTAGTGTCTACCTCTATTTTCTCTCAGTTTCAGGTTTACCAAGCAGAAAGGTGAGTCTAGACCCTAAAATCTATAACCCATATGGCTGTCGTTCATAGTCTCTTTTATCATCTCCTTTTCTCTCTCTCTGAATAAAAACACTGGAGGAGTTTGTACTTTGTAGGAACTCATTGGCTTGTTCTAAGTAAATGCATGAATAATTAATCAAAAAAGAATTATTTTTGTATTTGTCAGTAGGTGAAGAGAGTTTTCCATGAACTGGATAGCAAAGTCGATATACATTAAAAACAGGACAAAGGCATATTAAGATAGGGAGAAAACTAGAAACAACTATGAACTAGGGCATAAAAGCATTCTTGTTTGTTTGTTTGTTTCCCTGCACGCTCCTTGACTGGTTCTACAGATCTGTTTGTCCAAACAAAGTGATTGGTGGAGAGAGCCAAGATTTTAGAGTCAAATTTTAGTCCAAATCTTGACTCAACCATTTAGGAGGCAGGCCATTTTAGATATATAAATGTATACCTCATAGACTTTGTTCCTTATTTGTAAAATGGAGATGACATAATATGCTTATAGGATGGTATTATAGTAATTGGCAATTTAAGGTATCACCAACTGTGCTTCTACTAAAATATTTCTAATGGCGCATGTTCTATATGAGATGATATGTATGTTTGAAAGATCTTGAGAGTATTTTGTATTAATCCATCTTGGGAGATACTTCTATTTTCTGCATATATGGCTTGACCCACTTGAATTTGCTCTTGCTACTGTCCAAGAAAGTTAATTTCAAGACCTTTGCATGAAAAATAGAAGGAGGATTTCTACAGTAAGAGTTTATTCTGAAACAATCCCCTCTGGAAACTTCCTTAATAATGTTTTTCTTTTGTCATTTCCCTTTAATGGAAATTGACTCAGCCAATTAGGAATTTCATTTACTCTCAAGACCTGTTTCCCTCTGCTCTTATTTTCTGTTCTTCACTTGAGATGATCTCCATGATGTTTGTGCCTCAAGCAAATGGCAAAAACTGAGCCACATAAAGAACCGAGACACATATATTGGGGTGAGGGTTTGGAAGTTGCAAGACCCAAGAAAAATAATATCCATTGAGGCCTTCATCACCACCTTCCAAAAGAATTAACAGAGAGCTCTGGAGCTGATGGCAGAGTGACATCCCTGCATAAACTGGGATCACAACCTATCTGCTAAGTTTTTTGTCATTTTGTTGACACTAAATAAATGCCCTGTTCTCTTTTGAGAGAGAAGTGGCTTTGATATTATTTTCATTTTGAGAACCTAGCAAAGCCTTTACAATATATCTGGGATTTCATTTTACGGCAACTGAAAACTGGGGAAGGAGTGTAGCAAGGAACTTTTTATTCTCAAAGATCCAAAAGCTGGTTCAGTATATGATTCTACTAGTAGGATTGAAACTAAACTAGACCTCAAATACTATGTACATATAATTCTCATCAAAGTAATGGTATTGTATCACATTAAGATATTTTAAAACCATTGAATCTTTAAGAATAAAATGAACTCTAGGAGTATCGGGGATGTATCTCACTTGAAAGACCTGAAGCAGTCTTTACTCTTCTGGGGGTAAAAACAATTAAAGGCTGAGCTAGGTTATGGGAGGCCCTTTTAATGGATAATTTCAAAGCTTCAGCAAAACAAAACTATGCAAAAAGAAACCCCAAGCTGTGTTCAAAAGTAGGGGCTGGAAAGCAGAACTTTCCTATATTAAAAAATGGTACTAGTTTAGTTTTCTATTTGAAAGGGAGTAGGCAGAGTGTAAACAGGCAGAAAAGAAGGGGAAGAGAAAAGAAAGGACAGCTAAAAATAGAAAGTTTGAGGAACAAATTGGGAGAGGAGATCTAAAATTTGCACAAATGACGAAAGAAATGTTTAGGAACTAAGGTGTTTAATAATCTATTTAAACATTTTTGCCTGTCCAGATATAAATCTCATAGTCTCCAGCAGTTAGGGAACACAGATGTCTTGTCTAAGTTTTTTTTGTTTGTTTGTTTATTTTTTTATGCATTTTTAATTTGGGGGAAAATTAAGAATAAGTTCTGATTCTGAGCTCCACACATAGGTTAACACAGTATGGGGCCAAAATAAGTGGTCCTGGAGATTGAAATGAGCTACCAAATTACTCAACAGAGGCAGAGGGTTGGAGTTACCTGTGATTATAAAACCTTACCATCTCAAGACTTTACAGATTTGGGGATAATGTTGGACCATCCATTGGGATGAGACTTCTAGACAATTACCTATACTTTAATGTGCAGACCAATACCAGTTAATAAATGGAACACCAACCACAAATGTGTCAAGATGTATGATAGAGAACTCTTGTTCTATAAGAAATAGCCTTTATGTGTTAAGTGTAATCAAATAAAGCAGATGGCATCCACACTTGGGCCATCACTGTCAAAATGGAGCTGCAAATCCTGATGGGTGGTGAAAATAGGGGAAGCAGAGTGGAAAAAGAATGGAGAAGGGAGAGAGGAAGAAAGGAAGGAAGGAAAGAAGGAAGGAAGGAAGGAAAGAAGGAAGGGAGGGAGGGAGGAAAGGAGGAAGGGAGGAAGGAAGGAAGGAGAAGAAGAGGAAGAAGAAGGTGAAGGAGAAGGAGAAGAAGTAGTTATCAACAATGACTATGATGAGGAGGAAGACAAGAGGAGAGGAGAAGAAAGGACAGTGGGCCAAAGGGGAATGAGATGGAGAAAGAAAGGAGAAAGTGAAAAGGGAGAGGAGGGAAGAGAAAGCAGGAAAGAGGGAGGGAAAAAAGGAAAAACTGGGGAGAGGGGCCCAGGGATAGGGTTGGAGAAAGAGAGGAATGTGGCTGAATAAATCAGTCTTCCATCCCTAAATCCCTTCACATTTTAGAGCACATTCCCCTTCTCCCAAAAATAATCATCCTACTATTTACACCATATCAGACCTGCTAGATCTAGAGAAGTGGCCAAATGCCAAGAGCTAAATAAAAATGGCAAACAGATTTTTTAAATATCTTTTTTTTAAATTCAGATAAAACATTCCAAATAGCAAAGATCCTTCAGGCAGGACCTATTATTCATACTTGGAATGAAGTAGAACTTTCTTAGATCATCACTAACTCTTATCCCAGAAACACAGCAATTACTGTTGCAGCAGAAACAAAACTTAGATGATGAGAAAACCCAAGCTGCACTCAGAGAGGTGGAGGAACAAAGTTGTTTTATTACACATGGTCCCAGAGGAGAGTCAAGTCTCCAAATTCTGAGGCCCTAGTTTTATCTTTCATGAGTTTATATAAGGACCTTATGTGGGTAAATTCCTAAGCAAGCAGAGAAGGGCAGGCAGGGTTTACAAAAGAAGTGTGAGTTTAGCTTATCTTTTAAAGCAGAGGACCTTAGGGGGGAGGAGAGGAGAAGAGTCATTTTTTTGTGTGTGGATTCCAGACAAAAAGGGAAGAAGGGTGCTTATTTCCCTAAGTTGTGGATTCCAAGGGAGAAAGGGAGGAGGGGCAGTTATTTTTCTAAAGCTGCAGGTTTCTGCTGAGGGGGAGAAGCAGGGCTGCAGCACTTTCTTCATCATTATGATTTAATGTTTAAAATATTGCAGATATAGTTTGGGGTAAATTTCCATGGTCCTTTTGTTTTCAATTACTATTTATGTTTGATCAAATAATTAACTGTGCAAATTGTAGTGACTTGTTTGGCATTATGCTTAAAATTTCGACTTCTTGTAAAACAACTGGATATACTACTGCTGATATAACAATAAGTTAAAAATCAAGATGGAATAGAAACTAAGCCAGTATAAAAAGCATTCATGGAAGAAAGGTGTCAAAAGATAAAAATAAGGTTTTACATGGAGGCAATCTTTACAGGTGGTAATAAAGGAAGTAGATCAGGAGAGATTTGATGGTGCTGTTGTGTGGCTGGCTGTCTTTCTCCCTTGCAGAGATTTTATTACTTAATAGATAAGAAAGGATACAAAGCAGAACATACGGTTTTAAAGGTAAATCTGCTGCTGGATTAACCTCAAAATAAAATAAGTAACTATTTAGAATAGCAGCAAAGCATAAGGATAGTAAATAATAGTGCTGATGCTATAATAATAATGATCATCATCATAGTAATGAAGGTTTATATCATTTATATACTTTATATCATTTTCTTTATGCTATTTCAATAGAAGGTGTCAAAGTGACATCATAGGAAAAGATGTTTTCTACAGTTTTTAATATATGTGTTAAAGTGTGACTATTGTGCATATTTTGAATTGGAATGGGAGAGGGAATATATATGCTTTCAATATTTAGAACCCTAAAAGGTCTTAATCTGACCCTGTTCATAGAATATATATAAATAAGGCAAGCCAAATACTACACTTTCAAAACTTAAGGAAATACATTGCAATTTCCTACCGTTTACTGTAGGTCCCCATTAGAAAGCTCATGTACTCAGAATAAGGATGGCCATCCATATCATCATGACAATGCCACTCCAGGCATTAAGATGCAGGTGTGGAATATGAGTTGACCTGCTTAAAATTTAAATCTTTGATGCATCAAAGTAGTTTGAAAATTTCAAGTAGACTCCCTATTCATAGTCTAAAATGTTCTTTCAAATACAGTGATATTAGAAAATTGTTAGTTTGTTTCTTTTCTCTGAATGGCGATAATGCTACTCTGGTATTCTGCTATCCTTTTGTGGGTTTAAGAGCATTGGCACATCTCCAAATACTTTGTGCCCCCCCTCCAGGGATCTTGAGTCTGAGTTTTGAATAGTCTGAATAGTCTGCCATTAGAGAGAAACAGACTTGCAATTCAACTCTTTGGCTCATGTATTTAGGATCCACTGCATCAACTGATCTTCCATGCATCAAATTGTTAAATTTCTGGATATGTCACCCCAATGATCAAGATTTTAGGTACATAAAGAATAAAATTAATTTTCTTTTGGAATAATCATAGAAAATAATAAAATACTTATTTTTTTAAAACTTGCAATTTCTTATTGCCAGTTCCTTATTCCTCAAGACTGGTGTTCAGCCAGTACTATTCAGTATCATTCTCACTGAATCTTCTTTCAAAATTGAAGACCTGAGGTTGTTAAAAACATATTTACTTTGTGCTTCACACCCTGCCTATTAGATTTTGTAGATTCAGAGGCATCATTATTGATGGTACTTAGGGAGATTCTACTAATAAAGACCTGTTCACCTGAGTTAATGTTCCTCCTGATCTTATCTTTATTTCTGTGCATATGTAAAGATAGTAGAAAATGACATTTGACTGGTTGTTTACTCTGAGACTCTTTTATTCTCCAAGGGGGGGTGGTGGTGGCTAGAAAGTGAGGATATGCAATATTTAAGTTATTTTCTTTGTTCCAGTCTTTTTAGTTCCTTTCTTTCCATGCAGGGATGTACAAAAAAGATGAATTTAAGTTTTAAATCAATGACCTCTTTTTTCATAAATATAACATAAATAAATCCAGACCATATTTTTAACAGATCACTAATTTGACCACTGTTTAAACAACTACCCAAGCTACTTTATTTTAAAAGATGGGTGGGCTTATATTTAATGGTTTGACATGATTTGAATATTTGTTCACTAAGCACTTCAATTCTTATTAAATTCAGGAGACACCTGCATGAAATGCATATACATCTATAAGTGCTTTGACATCCTCCACTGAATTATTGAAATATCCATTTCAAAGCCCATCTTACTATAATCAATCAAATCTTTCAACAGTGCACAGAGAAATAAATATCTCAACTGTCTATTCAAGTGCTCTTAGAGCTTAAAGATCCTTAGATAAGATTACCATTGAAGAACAAAACAATACATTAAAACTTTGAGAATTGGATTACAGAAGAATAATCTTTCCATTTATAAAAAACAAATTATATCAGTACATATTCACTGTAGTTGTTTGCACACACACATGCCCATGCACACGACAGTTCATCCAGGGAACATGCTATAATGATGGGAGAACATCCTGAAAAAGGATAGTTTTAAACATATCACCATGATCACTCACTTCCTTTAAACAGCTGAGCTCCCAGATTTGGAGCCAGTGGGTGAGTCATAAGGGTGCGGCAGGATGAGACAGGTCAGGGATGAAGGAGGCAGACACAAGCTTCTGGTACTCCAGGGCCACTCAATTTCATGGAATCCTGCTGGTGAACAGAGAGTTATCAGTTGCTTCAGCAAAAATGATATCATCTTCAATGAAACTAACTTGTGACACCTGATCTCACTTTTAAATATACATTTATATAACACAAGAATAACCTAATGGGTTTCTAAGATGCTTAGAAAACATACTGAGACACACTTCAAAGCTGAAATTCAGAATACAAATACCAGCCCTGAAGGCAATTATTTTAGACAATTTTAAGAGGCTGAATATAAGCTTTGAGCACATGGGTGACTATAGCAGCTGAATGAGAGACTGACACCTTCATTGTCAGGCCTCTATCTTGCACTAATGGTTACTAAAGCCATAAAGCTGTTTTTTTCCTTTACTCTTTTGGTAGCTTTTGTTCCATACTGCCTGCCTTAAAAACAAGTGATCTGCCAACATAAGCCTTGGACCTCAGAACCCTGGTCAAGCCTAAAGAGGGGCTGTTACAACCCCCAACTGCAAATGCTAGAAAGGGCTGGAACCAAGTTTCTGCATCCTAACATTGCTATTGTTATTTTCTGCTCAGGCAAACACACAGTGTTTTCCCTTATCCTGCAGCTTCAAAGCCTCACAGCCCCAGGGTAGGAGTATGGGGTCTGTAGATCCCTGAGGACTGTTTTGGAATACAAATGCACCCCATTCTAATGCTGACTCCAGGAGTTAAACTCCCAGAATGCTGTTTTAGCTGGTTTGGTGTCTGCTTGATAGCTGCCAGTTCAAAACTTCAGTGGCTCCACATCACTCTAAGGATAACTGGCAGTGCTTACCTTGGCTGTGAGGCTCAGCAAGATCTGGCTGCTGTCTCTTTCCTGGATCCACTTTGCAGCACATGTTCTCTTTGTTTCAGCTAGTTGGACTTTTAAAATTTTATTACTATTTTTTTATTTCAGTGTTACAAGTTATTCCGTTAGCACAAGATAATAACTACAATAACAATAAACCTGCTTTGGTCCATGGTTACACTTTCTCTTATTTTTGTTCGTCTCTCAATCTCAAAGGATTTGGGATGAGGTCCACTCTGACTGCTTCATGCTGAAAGGGCACTAAAAATTATGGGGCAGAGTTAAAAAAAATTGTTTTACTAGTAGTTAGAGATACCACCTTATTTTTGGGATGGAATGAATAACTGGATTTATTTTTAACAAATGCAAAATCTTTCTTTCTGTCTCAGGGCTTTCAAACTTCTGTGCTTTCTCAGATCACAAGTCACTTTCCCAGGGAAGCCTGCCCTGACCTTCCAGACTAGCATAGCTACATCTACACAGTAATGTTGTTTGGTAAAACAAACAAACCAAAAGAAAAGAGGAGTCTCTTGTAATTTTTTTTTCTTTGAATTTACCATTCCTAATTGGAAATTGAATTCTAATAGGAAAGGATAATAATATTAACCTATTGTTGCAGAAAGGCTAATAGAAGAAGTGTTTTCAGCATACACATTCATGCCAAAAAATGATCATTTTGTTTTCTTTATTTTAATACTTGCTGCCTTCAGTAGAATGCTATGCTCTCTTCTGATAGCATATGGTACTTATACTGCACAACACTTACAATAAATACAATTATATGATTAACTGTGAGATTATTTGATTTATTTCTATTTCCCCCTCTAGACCATAATCTGCATGTGGGATGAGACTTTGCCTGCTTTCCTGCTCTTGTGCTTTCATTTCATAGCACAGTGCCTGGCTCATAAAAGGTACTCCATAACTATTTGTTGAGTGAATAAATAAATGCCCCTCATTTTTATTAAGAAAAAAAGAATGATTAAAAAGTATTGAAATAAAAATAAATTTTAAAATATACATCATAATTGTAGAAATCTGGAGAAAGAGTATATCATCCACAGTTCCATGGATCAGAGAACTATTTAGCTTTTTGTTTGTATTTAAAAAACACAATTTCATTATCACAAAAATATATGTGACTTATTCACTAGTAACAAAAAGCATACAAAAATGGAAGAATTGAGAAAGTAGGAATGTGGACTCCACTCAAACACAAGATATAAGTTGTGTTGTATTATGAAAAGAGAGAGCAGAAGACATAAATTCCTTGCCCAGTCTTTATTAAGGAAAATATAAGGCTGATACATTAAATGAATTTTTGGTTTCTCTTTCTTAAGGAAGATGCTGAGAATTTCATTTGCTAAATGTCTTTGGAAACAGAGAAGAGAATCAGATGAGAATTATTAGATCAAATGGTGGTTAATGTACAAGATGTTCTACACCTAATAGATAAATAGGACATGGAAAAATCATCAGGATCAGATGGCAGGTCATATGCAGGATTTTCCTCTTCAAAACAGAGATGAAACACAGAAATATGTCTGGAATCAGTCTAAATGCAAGGAGCTAGGGAAGGAATAAGTGAGCTAGTTTCTAAGGCTGCCATCTTTCACTGATACTGCATTTAGAAATAGTGAACCAATAGGAGTGTCACCCCATATTAAAATCTTCTGTAATTTTCATTGCCACAGGATTCAGTCAGAAAACAAAACAAAACACCCCCACACAGAACTGATGCCCAATCATAATAATCTAAATAAAATGAGTATTTTGCAATACATCTGCAATTAGGTATAATGACACTTTACGATATAAGCAAATACAGTAGATTTGTATTTTTCTTCATTTTTAATATATGAGATTATTCAATTGTAGTTCTGATATTTCCAGCCAGAAGGGATCTAGACAGCTGGCTGAGTGAGTCATTCCAAGTATTCTAAGTGACAGGTAGGAGATTCATTTGTTCTTTGCTTATGGGAATATATTAATGAATCTTCAATCTCACTCTCACTGTCCCCTACGACCATGATGCATTTGTAGAGAAAACAGGTTTACATAGCAGAAAGGCTTCTGTCAATAGTATTAAACCTGCTGTTATTTATCTTCTTAGTCTTGGAATATGGTTGGGAGGAGACAAGCCAAAAATAAGGAATGTTGTACTTGTTTCACAATAAAAAATAGGATTTTTTTCTTAGTTTTTCTTTTTCTTGTAGTGTTTATTCATAAGTGTGAAGTACATTCCTGTTGGGGAAGCCAATAATAACCAACTGCTCTCAAAAGATGTTTTTATGATAACTGAGGTAATTTGGGTACTCATATTCACTCTGAAAAATGACCACTCTTTGTTTTCCTTTATTTGATCCTTTCTTTTTTTAAGAGATTTTATTCTGCCTTCTCTCTGGTGGAGGTGGCTATTCTGAGTCATTTCTTATTATTAAAGTTGTTAATTGAACTAGTCCTGGACAACAGTCTTTCTGATCAAAACAAACAAAACAAGAGGGATGAGAGAGAAAGGCAATATCTGGGAAGCACATCATACTATGCTCAGTCAAAAACAGCCACTATTTTTGTATGGCCTGTGAGCATATTTCATTAGGGTTTGTGATATGAAAGAGTGGGAGACATATATAGTATGAATGTATGGAAAGCGCAAGGCCGGGAAAACGCAGATGATAGAAGAGAAACTTTTACATTGCATTTTATTGAATTTTGTTGTAAACAATGCCCCCTGGAATTGTGCAACACAGAAACTCTGGAGATAAGGGGCTTCCCCACTATGGCCTACAATGTCCTACTTATCAAGAAGCAGGGAGAACAAGCAGATGCAGTTATGAGCCCAGAGACTGTTGTCCTTTCGTTTCCTCTGACCTGAGGAAAGACACACTGAAACTGGGGTACATATATGATACGTTGTGAAAGAAACAGGAAAGAAACCCAAGCTAAAACACAATAAAAACCCATTGCCTTGAGTGGCATTGCGGCGACAGATGTAGACCATTTTACATCAGCATATACCATGCAGAACTGTGTGGGAGAGGGTGTGGTCTACGATGTGAACTGTGGTCTATGCTTGGTGGCAAGGCCCCAGGATGTGTATATCCATTATGGGTGATGTGCCACATTGATGAAGGATGTTTGTGTGGGATGTTGTGGGAGGTGTGGGAGGTGGGGAACATGGGAATCACTGTAATTTCTGTGTAATATCTAGGCAATCTAAGCACCTTTAAAAAAAAATATATATATATATATAATATATATATATTATATATATACATAAAACATTTATGTAAGCAAATGCACATATATGCATATATATTTATATATTATTTTACAAATATTGGTATGTATTGTGAAAAATTTGATTTTTACTCACAATAAAAAAATTATATATATTAAAAAAAACCAACTTAACCAGAAAACTCTGAGTCCAATTCCACCATTATAAACTTTTCCCTTGACCAGGAATTGCTCCGAAATTGAATTCATGATGGTACCTCACCTCCCTTTGGACAATATGAAAGCCCAGCTGCCTAATGGCTATTGGGAGTGAGAGTTACTGGGGATGTGAAAGAAAGAACATTACAGCTTTTAGGTGGACGAGAAATAGTAACAAGAGGTAAAAAGACTAAATTTACCCACTTCACTATGAACAATCTTCTGAAGGTACAAATATCAGACCATGTTCACACACTTTTATTTCTTCAAGTTCTCTTCTGTCTCTTTCTTTTCTTTCTCTTGGCCACTGCAGGGTCTTTTGTTGTCTTTTATGGATGGTGTAAAAATACTCTCAGTTTTCATTTCTCTAATTGAGTTGCCTATGTTATTTTCCTAAAATGCAGACTAGAGGTTATACCACCATCAGAATATCTCTATACCTCCATTCTCTTCATAGAAGGAAGTGCAAACACCTCATTGTCACAGCCAAGGCTTGAATGACTTGATCTCTCTGTACCTTGTCTTCAACCCAAATTCCCCATGAGTGTCATGCTTCAGGTACATTGGACCATATACCATTCTGCAAATATGCACTATGTCCATTGAAGACACTGTGCCATGATCATGCCAATCCCTCATTTTAGAATCCCCTTCTTTTTCTATCAAATAGTCCAACACAACCCTCCATGCCTCTTATACTGCTGAAGCCTTCTTGATGTCAACAGCTGGAATCAAGTGATCCTTGAATGCTTATTTAGCATATCATCATTTATATCTGGGTTGCAGCACTTTTCCATTCTTCAATGTATTATTGTTTGTCATTGTATTCAAATCTATGTAACTAAATTTCAAGTTCCTTGGGATAAAGGTTCTTATCTTATTCTTTTCAGAATCTTTGCAATGTTATCCATCTAATATATTTTCATTGAATAGTAGTTGCAGCTAAGAAATAGTAAGTCTGTGTGAAAGTTCATTATGCAAAAAGTGAATGCAATGGGACATAGGTGTGATATATATTCATAGCATTAGAATTTCCTATCAACTGGGATTATCTGCATTTAACATAGGATCAGCAATTTAAATAAAATGAAAGGCTTGTTAAGGAACCTTTCAGACATTTACTAATGATGAAGAAAATATTTGGGAATGAAGGAGAAGATTCCAGTATCCATACTATAATACAATATGAACAATTCGCTAAGTGTAAAGGCAGTAGAAGGTACAGAGATTAAGGATACGGGCTTTGGAGAATAATTTGAGCTCAAGTCCTGAATTCATCCCCTACTAGCTTTGTGGCCTTGGGCAAGTTGCTTAACCTCTCTAATCTCTGGAGACAATAATTATTAGGGAATTATTTTAAAATATGGGTAAAGTGCACAGGGTTTGACACAGAATAATGGTTGTAAGTTATTGTATAGTTAGTATTTTTCTGTCTAAGGACAATAATGTTAAGCTAAGTAACCTTTAAATATTGAATACATCTTCACTAGATAAGTATTATGACTTGAAGCATATGATTTTAATTCATTTCTGGGATGTTTTGACCTTAACATCTTTAAATGAAGCTAATTCATCAACTCTGCTTGCCAAGATATAATAGAAATTCTAATGCCTGAGAAACAATGAATTCAAGTCTAAACAGTCAAGAGAATTGAAGAGAGAAAATAAATGAAAACACACATACAACTATTAAAAATACAGTTTTAAAGTAAAACATACATTCTCTTTATTATCTAGCTTTTTGGCGTTATAGAATTTCTTAACACGCTTTTCCTTGGTGAGTTGATGGCTTATTTTAAAAAATGAGATTCCAAAGCACAGACAGAAAAAGTTACTGGTGCATTACATGGCACATAGTGTTGTGCATTTGGGGACAAAACTCGGCAGTAAGCATCAAGGACAGAACCCTTCCCAGTGAAGAATTTTCCAAAGGCATCATCAAAAACAAAAACAAAATCAGCAACTGGAGACATGGACCTGAAGAAAGGACCATCTCACAAAGAAGGACATTCCCCAGAGGTAGTGAAACAGATTTCTGCTCAAAACTAAATAACGAAGTATGTGCAGAGATATCCAAAATTAACTTCTCATTGTAAATTTAGTTTTTTTCTTTTGTTGAGGTATAGAAAAATAGGCCTGACTAAATAATTCTCTAAATTTCTTAAAGTTGTTTTCAGTTAAGTTGGTGTGATAGGGCATCTCAGAAAACAACAATATTAAGGAAACTGACACAAAGGTTAGATATAAACAATCATAGTTCTCTCATTTTGCAGAAGCAGGAAGATAATTTGACTGACTCTCCAGTCATGGCAGAAAGCATAGCATTGTTTTTACTGGGCTGTGAGAGTTTTCTATTTCCTTTGCCTCTGGTTCAGCCCCCAAATCCCATATCCAAAGCATTCATTGAATACTTGCTCTATGTTCAGAACTGTAGGAACAAAAAAGAAATGAGAAAGACATTGTTCCTCCTAAAACCTACAATCTATTCAAAACACATCCTTGAGTCAAAAAAGTGCTCACTTTCCAACAAAGTTATCTTTATATTCACACAGTTTTCAACAGGAAATTTTCTCTCCACATAAATGCAATAAAGCTTTGACACAAAAATTCATTTTATGTTTTATTTGATGATGATGAAATATGATTGCACTTTAAAAGAACAGAATTGTAAAAACTGGATTTTGGTAATTAGGGTTCAAATACTATGAGCCATTTAGAAATACTGCCACCATGCATTTTCAGTGACACTTTATACAAACAATATAAACTAGGAGTTGTAACTGAATTATTGCACTAGGAAAGTTTCCACAATATTAGACAAATTACCATTTTTCTTTGACTAGGGAAAGCTGACTATATGTTAATTAACAAATGAGTGAATGAATTATCATTCAACAGGTTTTTCTGTTTAAGTGCTTATTAGGTGCTTTTTTGGTGGGTGTTGGGATAGTAAATAGAGAATGAGCATGACAGGCAAACTTCCTGCCCTTATGAAGCTTACTTTCTATTAAAGGAAACAGATAATAAACAATCCAAGAGGGAGAAAAAGGTAATTCAGTTTGTTTTCAGTATTAGCAAGGGAATAAAATAGTTCAGATGTAGCAGTTTGATATTATGATATATTATTTATGAATTCCAAAAATAGACATTGGATTGTTTGTAAACTGGTTTGTTCCTCTGGGAATATTAGATTATAATGGATTCAGAGGTTTCACTTTTATGTGCTTAAATAATGATTAAGGCTTTGATTGGGCCACATCAGTAGGACATTGAGTCCCCACTCAATGAAATGAAATGGTTTTTCATTTCTCCATTTACCTGGGAAGTGTTACACCCTATCAAATATGGCCGTAGAGAGGTAGAGAAGACAGTGACCATGGTTTTCCTAAGGAGACCTTCAGTCCTGCTCTAATGATTCTCTGAGCTGTATAAGAGAGAGTAAGTGTAAGAAGAGATGGAGAGGGTAAAATGAAAGCATTAAAAACTGAGATGACTCTCTCCACTTTTCCCCTCAAAACAAATGTGAGCATAAGCAATCATCATGAAAAGTCACAGTGCTTTGCCCGTCCCTTGGTATAATATAAAGAATTCAGATGGGACCAAGATTAACCACTCTTACCTACTCTCAGGTTTGTTTTTTTTCCTTGGAGACCTACCTCCCCCTAATTTGTAATTCTTTCACAATTTTGTCTTTTTATCTCTGTGACTCAGATATTGTCTGGAATCAAGGAAAACTGATGAGGCGGATTTCTGGATCCTTGTCCGGTAAAGAATTAGACAAATTTGGCATTTTATTATTTTTTATTTTTTATTTTTTTCATAGGTTTTGGGGCACAGATTATCTATTTTTTTTTTTATTATGGGTAAAAATCAAAATTCTCACAATACATACAAACATTTGCAAAATGATATATAAATATATATGCATATATGTGTATTTGCTTACAAAAATGTTGTTTATATATATATATACATATATTTCAAGAGGTGCTTAGATTACCCAAAATATTACACGGAACCCACTGGGATTCCCATGTTGCCCACCTTCCACACCTCCCATCACATACCACACAAACATCTCCCGCAGTGTGGCCCACCACCATCAATGAACTTACACATCCTGGAGCCTTGCCACCAACCATAGACCACAGTTCACACTGTAGACCAAACTCTCTCCCACTCAGTTCTGAGTGGTGTGTGCTGATTTAAAATGGCCTACATCCATTGCCACAACAGTACTCAGGACAACCTCCAACTCCCAAAGAAGCCACTGTATTTCAACTGCTGGCCCCCTCCCTACCCCAAAAGTGTCAAGTGGCCACTGGCTCCACCTCATTGTTATAATTTCTTGCATTGCTAGAATCACCATATGTGAACAAGAGAATACGATCAAGTCCACTCTAGTCCATAGTTCTTCCCCCAATCCTGAGGGGACTGGGATGGTGATGTCCACTCCAACTCCAAGTGAGAGAGGGCTTATATCCCATGGATATGGTGGGTGAGATGATCCTGCCTGCAGATGCAGGCCCTCTCCATTCCCTGGGATGGCCATTTCCCATCGTTGTCTCCTCACCAGGTGACTTGGATGAGTCCATTGAGCTGTAGGGTAGGAGTTGCAGCTCCACCTAGATTTCATGCACACCTGGCATATAGGTAGGCGGGAGGCTCCAGTCTCTGGAAGTATACCTAAAACCTCCAGCATCGCATATATGTTTGAATAGAAGGGACTGGTGAACCATGTGCAGGGAGGACTTATTTGAGTCTAATTCTGTCACTCTCAGGAGCACAGATTCCAAAATAGAACCCACTGATAAGGCATCAGTCTCTGGGGCTATCCCCCCTTATATAGGACCAGGGTGTCTCCGGAGCTCTCAGGAACCCCACTGAGTGGGGTGATAGGCACTTAGATGTTCTATGAGCTCCTACTGAGGTGTGAGTAAGAGTTACCTCTGGGATGACCTCCCGACTCTCTTTGAAGTCTCTTAGCCACTTGAACTCATTTGTCTTTACCATTTCCCCCTTTTATTCAAGGTCTTTTTCCAGTTGTGTTGCCAGTTTGCACTTGGGAAAAGTTTTCAATTAGCAATAAAACACATTTACGTGTAATAAAAAAGTTATTAAATTACTTAAGTATGCA
>JAKSZT010054003.1:412977-434072 GCA_026826555.1 Tolypeutes matacus
GGGAGGCTCCAGTCTCTGGAAGTATACCTAAGAAACTCCAGCATCACATGTAGGTTTGAATAGAAGGGACTGGTGAACCATGTGCAGGGAGGACTTATTTGAGTCTAATTCTGTCACTCTCAGGAGCACAGATTCCAAAATAGAACCCACTGATAAGGCATCAGTCTCTGGGGCTATCCCCCCTTATATAGGACCAGGGTGTCTCCGGAGCTCTCAGGAACCCCACTGAGTGGGGTGATAGAGTGCCTCACTATTTTTCATTTTGTTTTCAAAGAAGTTTTAGGTCACAGCAAAGTCAGCACACAGAATACAAGAGATTCTCATGTACCTAAACTCTTCCCCCTTTCTTCTCTCCATATTAATACCTTTTTATATGTGTGTGGTAGTATTGTTATAAGTGATATACAAATAGTGAAACATAGCTACTAAACATTGTCAATGGTTTACAGTATGGTTTACATTTTAGACCCTACACTTTTATAAATTTTAATATTTACCATGTACTGTGTCCATCACTGTAAGGTAATGAAGAAATTTCCACTGACCACTAAATACCTCCTGTATGTTCTATTCTGTTCCACCCTCCCCTCTCCCTGGGGCCCACGGTGACCCCTGTCTTGAGTCGTTGGATGACAAGATTCATAGTTACATGCAACAAGAGATCTTGACACATGGGTATGTCCTCCCCTATTAGAAACTGCCCTTGTTCTTTAGAGACCCCCACCTGTCTATTTCTGAATGGATCAGTCCTCCCAAAGATGGGAGTCCAACTATCTCCCACTCATTATGTGGGTCTCCACCCACTGATACAACACATTATGATAGAATGAACACTCACACAGTCCTTAGAAGCCTGCTCCAGCTACGCCCTATCCCGAATGCCCTCCCCAACCAACAACTTAAACCAATGACCCTTCCTTGTCATATTGCCATAAGAGCATTCATATCTTTGTACTTTCACCTCATACCCACAAATACCAAGTGTTCACCTCGTCCCTCTCCCAAATCTACCCCCAGTATCCTGGGTATTCTAACCCACCCTTCCCAATCTACCCACCTGTCAACCCTGCACCACTCAACCCAATAATATCACTACCCTCCTGTCCTACCCCTTCAACACACAACTACACTCTATCACTTTACCATAGATTACATCATATGGGTTATGGCTCACAACTTTCTCTTTTCTTTCTCTTCCTTGTAAATGTATCTTTCAGACAATAGCTCTCTGAGACTGCTCACTTTCCTCAATTCATATCAGTGAGGTCATGTACTGTTCATCCTTCAGTGCCTGGCTTGCTTCACTCAACATACGGTCTTCAAGATTCATCCATGTTATTCCATGTGTTAGCACTTAATTCCTTCTTACAATTGAGTAATATTCCATTGTATGTATGTACCACATTTTATCATTCATCTGTTGATGGGCACCTGGGCTGATTCCAAATTTTGGCAATAGTGAACAATGCCACTATGAAAATTGGTGTGCATATATCTGTTTGTGTCTTTGCTTTCAATTCTTCTGTGTATATACTCAGCAGTGGAATCACTGGATCATATGGAAGAACTATGTTTGTTTTTTGAGGAACTGCCAAACTGCCCTCAACAGTTGATGGACCATTCCACCATCCCACCGGCAGTGGATGAGGGTTCCCATTCCTCCACATCCTCTCCAACACTTATAGTCTGCTGTTTTTTAAATAACCGCCATTCTAATGGATGTAAGATGGTATCTCAATGTAGTTTAGACTTGCATTTCCCTAATAGCTAGTGATGTCAAGCATCTTTTCATGTGCTTTATAGCCATTTATTTTTCTTCCTTGGAGAAGTGTCTTTACAGGTCACTTGCACATTTTTTAAATGGGTTGTTTGTCTTTTTATTTTTGAGGTGTAGGATTTCATTATATATGCAGCATATTAGGCTCCTATCAGATATAGGGTTGCCAAATATTTTCTCCCATTGGGTAGGCTTCCTTTTTATTTTCTTGATAACATCCTTTGAGGTATAAAAGTTTTTAATTTTGAGGAGATCCCATTTATCTGTTTTTTATTTTGTTGCTCATGCTTTGGGTAAGTTCATGAAACCATTTCCTATTCCAAGCCCTGCTTCCCTATATTGTCTTCCAAGGTATATATGGTCTTGGTTCTTATATTTAGATCTTTGATCCATCTTGAGTTGATTTTTGTATAAGGTGTGAGATGGCATTCCTCTCTTTCTTTTGGATATGTATATCCAGTTCTCCAAGTGCCACTTGTTGAAGAAGCCATTCTCTCCCAACTGAGTGGGCTTGGTGGCCGTGTTGAATATCAAATGTCTATATATGTGAGGATCTATATCAGAACTCTCAATTTGTTTCCATTGGTTAGTATGTCTACCCTTGAGCCAACATCATGCAGTTTTGACCACTGTAGCTTTGTACTATGTTTTAAAGTCAGGTAGTATGATACCTCCAACTTCATTTTTGTTTTTAATATGTTTTTTGGTGATTTGGGCCTCTTACCCTACCTATAAATTTTGTAGTTAGTTTTTCCAATTCATTAAAAAATACAGTGTTGATTTTTATTGCAATTGCATTAAATCTCTGGATTAGTTTGGGTAGGATAGACATCTTGATGACGTTTAGTCTTCCTATCCATGAAAAGGGAATATTCTTCCATTTATTTAAGTCTTCTTTGATTTCCTTTAACAATGTTGTGTAGTTTTCTGTATATAAGTCCTTTACATCTTTAGTTAAATTTATTCCTAGGTATTTGATTCTTTTAGTTACTATTGTAAATGGCATTTTTTTCTTGATTTCCTCCTCAGATTGTTTGTTATTGGTGTACAGAAATGCTACTGATTTTGAGCATTGATCTTATAGCCTGTGACTTTACTGAACTCCTTTATAAGTTCTGGAAGCTTTGTGGTAGATTTCTCAGGGCTCTCTATGTATAGGATCATGTCATCAGCAAATAATGAAATTTTTACTTCTTCTTTTCCAATTTGGATTCCTTTTATATCTTCTTATTGCCTCAGTGCTCAGGCAAATACTTCTAAGATGACATTAAATAGGAGTGATGATAGTGGGCATCCTTGTCTTGTTCCTCATCTCAGAGGGAAGGCTTTTAGGATTTCACCATTGAAGATGATGTTAGCTTTGGGTTTTTCCTATATATCCTTTATCATGTTCAGAAAGTGTCCTTCTATTCTTATCTTTTGCAGTGTTTTTTATCAGGAAAGAATGCTGTATTTTGTCAAATGCTTTTTCTGCATCTATAGAGATGATCAAGTGATTTTTTTCTTTCAATCTGTTTATGTGGTGTATTACATTGATTGATTTTCTTATGTTGATCCATCCTTGTATAACCAAGATGGAACCCACTTGGTCATGGTGCATAATTCTTTTGATATGTTGTTGAATGTGATTAGCATGTATTTTGTTGAGGATTTTAGGATCTAGGTTCATTAGAGAGATTGGTCTGTAATTTTACTTTCTTGTGGTATTTATTTGGCTTTGGAATTAGAGTAATGTTGGCATCATAGAATGAATTAGGTAATGTTCCTTCTAATTCTATATTTGGAAGAGCTTAAGCAGGATTGGTGTTTGCTCTTTCCAGAATGTTTGGTAGAATTCAGCTGTGGAGCCATCTGGTCCTGGGCTCTTCTTAGTTGGGAGGTTTTTGATGACTGAGTCTATCTCTTTTTTAATTAGACTGTGGAGTTCATCAATTTCTTCTTTCATCAAAATAGGCTCCTTATGAGTTTCTAGGAATCTGTCCATTTCCACTAAATTTTCATTCTTGTTGGCATATAATTTTTTCCAAGTAACCTCTTATGATACTCTTTATATTTGTGGGGTCAGTAGTGAAATCCCCTTCTTCATTCCCTATTTTGTGTATTTGCATCTGTTCTCTCTTTTTCCTTGTTAGTCTGGCTAAGAGTTTGTCAATTTTATTGATCTTCTCGAAGAACCAGCTTTTGGTTTTGTTTATTTTTTCTAGTGCTTTCTTATTTTCTATTTCATTTAGTTCTTCTCTAATCTTTGTTATTTCCTTTTTTCTACATCCTTTAGGGTTAGTTTGTTGTTGTTTTTCCAATTCCTCCAGGTGTGCAGTTAGGTCTTCATCTTTAGCTCTTTTTTCTTTTTTTAATATATGCATTTAGGGCTATGAATTTCCCTCTCAGAACGGCTTTGGTTGCATCCCATAGGTTTTGATATGCTGTGTTGTTAATTTCATTCATTTCAAGGTAGTTACTGATTTCTTTTGAGATTTCCTCCTTGACCCACTGTTTGTCTTAGAGTATGTTGTTTAACTTCCTATCTTTGTGCCTAATCTTGATTTCTGGCCCTTAGTGATTTCCAATTTCATTCCATTGTGGTCAGAGAAATTACTTTGTATAATCTCAATCTTTCTAAATTCTTTGAGAGTTGTTCTTTGGCCTAGCATGCTGTCTATCTTGGAGTATGATCCATGTACACTCAAAAACAATATATATCCTGCCGTATTTGTGTGTAGCATTCTGTATATGTTTATTGGGTTCAGGTCTTCTGATGCATTATTCAGAGTCTTTGTTTCTTTATTGATTCTCTGTCTAGACATTCTGTCTATAGTGGAGTCCACTATAATTGTAGAGGTATTTATGTCTCCACTTAGTCTTTCCAGTATTTTTCTCATGTATTTTGAGGCACCCCTGTTAGGTGCATAAATGTTTATGATTGTTCTTTCTTCTTGAAATATTACCCCTTTTACTAATATATAGTGTTCATTTTTGTCTCCTACAATAGTTTTGCGTTTAAAGTCTATTTTGTCCAATATTAGTATAGCTACTCCTTCCCTTTTTAGTTTATTGTTTGCTTGTAAAATTGTTTTCCAGACATTCACTTTCAGCTTCCTTGAATCCCTAGGTCTAAGGTGGGTTTCTTGTAGACAACATATAGATGGGTCATATTTCCTTATCCATTGTGCCAATCTGTTTCTTTAGACTGGTGAGATTAATCCATTAACATACAATGTTATTACTCTCAAGGAATTTCTTATATCAGCCATATTTTCTTTGTGTTTATGTATGTCCTTTGTTGTTTTTATTTCTCTTTTTGTCTTTTTAGATGTTCTTACATTCTCCTCCAACTCTTTCTCTCCTGGTTTTTCCTTTTAACCTGTAGAACTTCCTTTAGCATTTCTTGAAGGGCAGGTTTCTTATTGGTATACTCTCTTAATTTCTGTTTATCTGTGAATATCTTGAACCCTCCCTCATTTTTGAATGCCATTGTTGCTGGATAGAGAATTTGTGGCTGGATTTTTTTTCTTTTAGTATCTTGACTATGTCATACCATTGTCTTCTTGCCACCATGGTTTCAGCTGAGAAATCAGCACTTAATCTTATTGAGCTTCCCTTGTATGTGATGGTTCTCTTTTCTCTTGCTGCCTTGAGTATTTTCTCTTTGTCTTGAGCAATGGACATTTTGACAAGTATATTCCTTGGAGTAGGCCTGTTGGGATTTATACTGTTTGGTGTGCATTTTCCTTCCTGGACATGTACATCCATCTCCCTCAATAGGGTTGGGAAGTTTTCAGCCATTATTTCCTTCAACACTCCTTCTTTTCCCTTTCCCTTCTCTTCTCCCTCTGGGATGCCTCTAATGCGTATGTTTGTGCATTTTGTTTTGTTGGTTAAATCCTTAAGTCCCTGCTGGGTTTTTCTATCTTTTTATCTATCTGTTCTCCTATCTGCTTGATTTCAGATGTACTGTATTCCATACCACTAATTCTTTCTTCTGCCTGTTTAAATCTGCTGTTATGTGATTCCAGCATTATTTTATTTCTTTTTTTTTTTTTTTTTTTTTTTTTTTTTTACCGGGAGGTCCCGGGGATCGAACCCAGGTCCCTCCATATGGGAGACGGACGCCCAACCAGTTGAGCCACATCCGACCCCTATTTTATTTCTTGGATTGTGCCATTCATTACCATCATATCCATTATCTTCTCATGTTTGCTTACAATTTTTTCAGTAGGTTTTCCCAGTTTCTTTTTAATGACCTTAATCTCTTCCTTCACTTCATTATGTTGGTCCATGACATTTGTTTGGAGAGCTTTGATTCATTGTTTGATGTTCTCCATCTCTTCCTGGTTTTTAGTTTGTTCATTGGACTGGTCAATGTATTCCTGTTTCTCAGTGTGGTTTGTAATTTTTTGTTGCCCTCTAGTCATCTTTTCATCTTGATGGGTTTATTCACTTGATTATCTTCTCTCTCTGCTCTAGAGTTTTATTTAGCTGGTGGTTCTGTGTGTGTATTAAATTTTCTCTTTGACACTTTGTTCTTCTTGTTGTATTTGCTTGCTTTTTTCTATGTTCCTTTGAAGGAAAAAGGTTAGGGCCAGAGAAATCAAAAGAGGTAAAAAAGGAAAAAGAATAATAGTAATAATAATAAAAGTTAGCAGAGGGGCCATATAAGACTTAGTAAAATGAATATTTATCTCATGTAAGCATTGTAGAGTAATAGGGAAAAAAAAGTGGAGTACCTACAATGGAATGGAAACCAAATAGAGAAAAATAAATAGAATGATTTAAAAGACCAGAATGATGAGGAGAGAGAGATAAAGAAAGGGCAGAAAGGAAAAAAGTTAATTAAAAGAAAGAAAACAGAAATGAAAAGATAGAAATCAAAATCAGTAATGTTGAGGACTAATGAAAAAAGGTGGGATGTAAGAACCACAACAGAATGCAGAAGATAGAAAGCTGAAGGAATGAAAAGAGGTAGCATTGGTAGACAAAATCAATATACACAGAAAATGGAAAATCAAGGAAGGAGAATCACAGCAAAGAAGAAACAAACTAGCAGCACCTAATTTTTAAAAGGGGGAGGGGAGAGGAAAGAAAAACAAGAAACAAACAAACAAACAATAAATACCAAACAAACACACATGCAAGCAGTCAAACAAAGCTAAGGAAGAACAGCTTTCTTTCTTGGGCCCTTGTGCAACCTCTCAGTTTGCCTGTTTTCACAAATCAATTACCCTGCAGGTTTCTCTCTGCATGTTTTGAGGCAGATTTTAGCAAGTAAACTAAGTTAAATTTTTTTTTAAGTAACCTTTTTTTTTTGAGAAACAAGGGACCCAAAAGAAATTAGTACAAAAATAATATCTATGTTTTTCCTGTCCTACAGTATCAGCTGGATGTTATATATCCTGGTGAATCACTACTCTTAGAGGAGCCAGAAATCGAACTAGGGACCTCATATATTCAAGGCAGAAATTCCTCCACTGAGCTAACTTACTAATTGGGTCAGTTAGCTCTTCAGAAAGCTACTTACTCACTTTTCCCTGGGAAAGTTTTACTCTCCTGTGGCAGCAGGATTCAGCAGGCTGTATGAGGAGTTCCCTTCTCCCCTCTCCTGGTCAGGTTGAGCTCCCTTTTGAAATTCAAATGGGATCCTGATGACTGAGTTCACCTCACTGAAATGGTTTACAAGCCTCTTCTAGACCACACACTCCTCCAGGGGACCCTAAATAGGCTTGTGGAAACTTTTAATGCACTACTCACTGCCTGACTCCCTTATGGGAGTTGAAATTCTGATTGTCCTCAGTGTGGAACTATTAAATTGGCTGAGTCTACCCTCTCTCAAGCCAAGCCTCTGTATCCCAGGATGGTTAGGTAAAGCAGATTCACCTCTCCCCTCAGCCTGGTGCCACTTCAAGCCAGGTGGTGTGCTCCCCAAAGCTCTAAGGGGGTTCAGATAACCAAACCCACAGAAACAAACCCCTTTCCACCCTTTGCCAGAACGCTCCCACTCTCAGAGAATGCTCACTTTTGCTGGGTTGCCAGTGGGAGTCAGGGCTCACCCTAGCCCTTTGCCCTGAGGGTGGGGCTTAGCCATCCATGTCTGCGATTTCCCGCTCAGGGCTAAAAACTCATGGTTTTATCTTGAGCAATTTATCTCCTTGTCCAGCTCCCTCCAGATTTATGTCCCAAAGGCTCTTGCTCCATGGGCTCCCAGAACAGCTCACTTGGGCAGGATCCTGCCCCAAGTCAGCCATCTTTTGTGAGAGAGATGATGAGTTCCCATTTAAACTGATGCCATCTTGCCCTGGTTCAATGACTTTATTTGGCTTTTCTATCAGACACACATCTAACTACATGTGGTGTTTTGAAGCTATAAGTAGCCTAGAAAAACATGCTCTTAAATCTAATCCACTTTAGTGAGTGAAGACCCATTATAAGTAAGATCCTTTGTTGAGCCTCCTTTAGTTAAGTCGTGATCCATTCAGGATGGTTATTAATTCAATTATGGGAATCCTTTATAAACAGAATGAATACAGAAAGAGAAAAAAAGTCACAAGAGTGTAACAGTTTGGCAGTTTGATGTAGTTATGAATTCCAAAAATAGATATTGGATTATACTTGTAAACTGGTCTGTTAGTCTGGGCATGATTAAGTTATGATTAGGGCGTTGCCTGGGTCATGTCAATAGGGCATTGAGCCCTACCCCTTATTGGGTAGGGTCTTGAAGATAAAAGAAATGGCAAAGGATAGTGTTGGAGTAGTTTTGATGTTGAAGTTCTGGTGAGGAAGGAGAGAAGGCCCCAGAATAGAGAAGAGCCATTCACCTGAGAGTTCACAGCTGGCCTTGTGGAGAGAAGCAAAGCCTAGAGAGCCTCATAGTCTACAGCTGACCTTGTAGAGGAAACAGAGGAGCTGAACTTGGAGAGAAAAGGAGCCCCATGAAGAGAGGAACCCAAGAAGCCTGAACCCTGGCAAACATCGGCAGCTGCCTTGCTCCAACACGTAGCAACAGACTTTGGTGAGGGAAGAAACTTATGCTTCATGGCCCAGTGACTGTAAGCGTCTACCCCAAATAAATACCCATTATAAAAACCAACCAATTTCTGGTATTTTGCACCAGCACCCCTTTGACTGGCTCATACATAATATGGTACCAAGGAGTGGGGAAGTGCTTTTGCAATTACCAAAATGTTGGAATCGTTTTATAAATGGGTAAGGGGTATTTTTTTGAGGAACTGTGAAATGCTTGGTATAAAAGGCCTACAGTGATTTGAAGAGACTGTTGATAGTAATATGGATGCTAAAAAGAATTTTTATAATGACTTAGAAGTAAATGATGAAACTATTATTGGAATCTGGAGGAAAGGCGATCCATGTTTTAAAGTTGCAGAGAACTTAGCAAGATTAACTCCTGGTGTTATATGGAATACAAAATTTGAAAATGGTGAACCTGAGCATTTAGCTGAAGAACTTTCCAAGGTAAACTCAGAGAATGTGGCTTGGCTTCTCCTTGCAGCTTATAGCAAAATACTAGATGAGAGAAATACACTAAGGACTGAACTCTTGGGCACAAAGAAAACAGAAACTGATTCTGGAAATTCCAAGCCTCTGGAAATCAAGTTCTCAGAAGAAAGTGCCCCAATTGAAGACTTAGCTAAACCTGGAACTTGTAATTCAGGGTTGAAGATGCAGTTATCTTGGAAAGACTTGTGGAAAGTCTTACTATCTGATGGCTTGGACCCCTGCTTCTTGCATGCTAAAACAATGTTTTTGAGAGTGCTCTATGAGCAAAACCACTGTCATCTTGGACTAAAAGGAACATGGAAAGGAGAGATTGAAGAAGAAACAGCTTTAAGGAGTAAACCATGGAAGCTGAGATTTGGACTTAAGACATCATCACCTTGGCCCAAGAGAGGAGCAGCACCCATGTGTACAGAGAGGGTGAGTTTGCCCCAGCAGTTGAAGAGGGTGGATGTTACCACCCAATGTTCTGGGAGATTCTTCTGTCCCAGGGTACAGGGAGGGTGGAGCAAATTCCTCAAAGATTAGGGTGGTTAAGGTCAGCACATCAGAGATCTGAGAGGGGTGTGCCTGTCCCCCATGGATTAGAGAAGACCAGGTGGTCAACTCACTGCTCTGAGAGGGTTGAGCCTGTATGCCAAAGGTTAGGGGGAATGTTGTCTTCACCTCACTGCACTAGGGGAGCTAAGACTCTAACCCAAAGATAGGGTAAGGTGTGGCAATCACCCCAATACTCTTGGAAGGTGAGGTCTGGAGCTTGGTCAACACCCAGATGCTTGATGAGGGTGGAACCAAGAAAATGGCTATTGGGAAAGCCTGTGGAAAGGGTGGGTCCCCATAAGGCCCCAAGAAGAGGAAACCATCATTTTAAGAATGACTGTCAGACTTTGAAATTGAATGGAGGATGCCCTGCAGGTTTACTGAACTGTAGAGGACCTATGACACACGTTTAACCTCCCACTTTCTCCTTATGGTAATGAAAATGTTTATTCCTTGCTTTTCCATTTGTGTATTGGAAGCAGGTAATTTGTTTTGTAAGTTTCAGTGATCTATAGCAGACAGGACTTTGCCCCAAGACAAACTGTATTTCTTTAAACTGCCTATGATATGATTTTTAACTTGCATTGTTACTAATTTAAGGTTTTTTGAATATTGTAATGTATTTTTGGAATTCAGAGGGTGGGGTGTAGCAGTTTGGCAGTTTGATGTAGTCATGAATTCCAAAAATAGATATTGGATTATGCTTGTAAACTGGTTTGCTAATCTGGGCATGATTAAATTATAATTAGGGCATTGACTGGGCCACATCAGTAGGGCATTGAGCCCCACCCTTTGGTGGGTAAGGCCTCAAAGATAAAAGAAATGGCAAAGGACAGTGTTGGAGCAGTTTTGATGTTGGAATTCTGGTGAGGAAGGGGAGAAGGCCCCAGAATAGAGATGAGCCATTCACCTGAGAGTTCACAGCTGGCCTTGTGGAGAAAGGCAAAGCCTAGAGAGCTGCATAGTGTAAAGCTGACCTTGTAGAGCAAACCAAGGAGCTGAGCCTGGAGAGAAAAGGAGCCCCATGAAGAGAGAAAACCAAGAAACCTGAACCCTGGCAAACATCGGCAGCTGCCTTGCTCCAACACGTAGCAACAGACTTTGGTGAGGGAAGAAACTTATGCTTCATGGCCCAGTGACTGTAAGCTTCTACCCCAAATAAATACCCTTTATATAAAACAACTGATTTCTGGTATTTTGCATCAGCACCCCTTCGGCTGACTAATACAAGGAGTAAGAAGCTGATAGCAACAAAACCCAGAAGAAAAGGGAGAGACAAGCAGACACGCCCATGTGCTTTGCCATGTGGAATGCCTGGAGCCAGTATTCAGAAAGAAAGCATCACCTTGATGATGCCTTGATTTGGACATTTTCCTGGTTTCTAACAGGAAGTGAATAAATTCCCATTGTTTAAGCCCAACTCATATCATGTTATCTGCTCTAAGCAGCCTAGGAAACTAAAATAGTGCCCATCTGAAAACACAGAATCTAAGCAGAAATAGTGCATGTGCCATGCTCATTTCAGCTTCAAGACAGGTTGCTTAGCATCCTACTCCCTTCTTCTAATCATTTGCCATCCGTTAGTGTCTCTTATGGTGAAATTTGTGAGCCACCACTTGGCTAAGTAACATTCAAAATGACAACCTAAAATTTCATTCAGAGCCTCATATTCTAGGAAGATATTTTGTGGTCATAAAAATAAGAACAAACATTTAAAATAAATTCTAATTACTACAAGGGCTTCATTTATGTTGAGGAAAAATTAACATAAAAATGTCCTCACTGTCTAACCATTTTTCCAGCATTCTTTCCTTTATGCAAAAATATTGACATAAAATGTTTTTATATATATAAACATATCCCTTTATATAAACATATTAATGCAAAGTGCTTTTCCAGAACTGAATATAACTTAGAAGTCAAGAAAAAAATTTTTAAAAGCCCTACCAAAGAAAAAAAAGGAAGAAAAACATCCAAAGTGAAGTGCTTGAAGGGATAGGAGGTATTTCTCTTTTTTCTGTAATCATTCTTGCTTCTTTCCCACTGAAGCAAACCCAGGGACCTGGCAGAGACTTCACTGCAAAAGGAAAGTTTCAGAGATGAGGAACCACTTTAGGTTGACATAGGACTGTTTTATCTGTCAGTCAAGGCATGAGGTGAACAGTGGAATAGCAACCATGTCACTGAAACTATATTCCTTTTCTCCTTCAAGTACATAAACATTTGATTTCTTTTTTTCCCAAATTATCTTCTTATTTTGATATATTCCAGATGTAAAAAGTATATATTTTTGTGTTGTCCCTAGTTCATAATAAATATTCAAATCTTCCCATAGTTCATTAACATACAGTCTCTGAGTTCAAAAAGAGAGTGATGAAGTTAAAAGAGACAGTGTGCATTCTATTGCAATAGGAAAATGCAACCACCTTTTACCCCTCTGCTTGTTGATACAGATCTAGCATTGCTTTTGATGATTGTTTTAGCTTTTCTAGGTATGATTGTGAAGTATCAGCAGCTTCTCCAACCCTGCAAAACAGGAGCAGTTGTTAGAGTGCTACTGTCCTAGAAGGACAGATGGTAAAACAATGGATCAGCATTAACAGGATTTTCTATTCCTCTCACAGTCTCCTGAGATTGTGTTTTCTGAGCATGCAGGAGGCACATAATGGCCTCTCTACACCCAGTTGCAAAGGTAACCTTGTTTCTTGTGAAGGCTGGAGAGATTTTAACTTAATCTCTGCGAGATGTGGCAGAAGGACTGTTTGTAGGGAAGGAAAGAGGAAAAGCTTCCATTTTAAACCTGATGAACAAAACTAGATACTCAGCCCCCATGTCCCTTTTTAAATCAAAATGACCATTCTGAGGCTCTGTTGGTAGAACCCAATTTCTTAGATGAGTCAGTACCTTTACTGGATTCTTAATTTTCAAGTGAAGGTTGGTAATGATAATATATACAGAAACTTTGTTTCAGTAAAAAAGATGGGAGAAGATGGCAATTTGATTATATGCTCAGAATGGAAAAAAAGCACTGACACATTTTTTTTCCAAATGGCAATTCTCTGATAAGAATTGCATTTTTTGAACTAGAGTGTTTAAAGAAATGTACAAAAGAGCTTTTCTAGAATACAGGTCATAATTGCTTTATGTTCTATAATAAAGTGTCAAAGATGGATATGTAAAAGAGTGTAAGAACATTACTGTTTTTAACATGTAAAACTGGTTGTGGACATCTTCCTTTAAACCAATCTCTGACTCTCCTATTTTACTGCCATTTTGTTGATTTTTTTTTTTTTTTCTTCACCTATACCTTTAGGTCATCTGTGTCTCTTACTGAAATGGAATGCTTACTTTTCTTAGACTTCTCAGTATTTTAAGATGGGGACACAATATAAGCAACTGGAGAGGACCATATAACAAAAGGATTTGAGTGCCCTGAATTCATAATTATGAAATACATGAAAAGGTTCTTTGCAAGATACCTATACAACACCACGGACATGTATTTACCATAAATGCAATCATAAGGTCTTAATATTAATGATTTCTCAATCAATGTTATTTTGAATCTTTTTGATATTTGGGTGCCACAGTTATTTTTATAACTATTTAAATACAGTGAATATTTTTTGATAGATTTATGAATACCTGAATAGGTAACATAGCTTTCAACCTTTTTTGTTTCTTTTTTCCCAAACCATATTCAAAGGAGGGAAAGGGACCAGATATTTTAATACCTCAGGAAAAAAAAAAACTTAAAAATGAATTAAATGTTGCACATGATATGTTACATATCAACTGCAATATGAAATGTGAAGGATTTGAGTTGGACGGTATCTAACATGACATCAAACACTTTCACCTCCTATCTTGTTTCCCATCCCTCTCCTTGGAAGATATGTTTCAGCACTTCAATTCAGCGCATTCATCACTTCCAAATCAATGTTATTACCAAACTACTCTATCCAAAGAATGGATGGCATTAACCACTACCCAATTTCTACCTAATCGGTAACTTTGACTCTCTTTTCAAAACTTGTTTTGCTGTATAGTTCTACCTGCATCTTTTGTATCTGAATAAATAATTTACTTCTCTATTAAGTGTTCATGGATTTCAAACATGTAGCTTTCTTAGCCAAGCTGTATAGACATAATTCTTTCAAATGTTCCCCACATCAGCTTCCTCCCTAGCCAATTATGAAACTCTTCTTTGGATTCCTTTCCAATCTGTCTACTTATTTTTGGTAGCCAGACAGCTCAAACTGAAAGGAGCATTCTAGAATAAGTCCCATGAATGTCATTGAGAATGGAACTGTCAGCCTGTTGTTCCATGATGAAATGGCTCCAAGTAGAGTGCATCCAAAAATAACATTAGCCTTTTGGGTGCCACATCACACTAAAAATGTACAGTCTTTTCTCCTTTTCAGACTCATATCTCCAGATGTCTCCCAGGATCTCTAGGATATGTCCTCATCAATTCAAAGATTGTTGAGAGAGTATAATTTTCAATGTCCCTCATAAATATTACCAATTTGGCCTTTTAACATTGAAATCTCTTTTACTTTTATATAATTTCTTAATCTATTTTCCAGATAATTCCCACATGCTTTTTTCAAAAAGATACCCCAAACAAACCTATTCCTTACTACCCATTGGTTAAGTCTTTTTGCTAAATATAGGATATTTTTCTTTGGTCCTTTTTAGTCTAGTTCAATAAATATTTATATTTCCACAATGCCATTCATGGTATTAAACACTGGTGGTATAGTGATGAAAAAAAGAAAGAATTACTATAGGAGAGATAATCATATAAATATGTAATTTGACTATTACCATTTTTAAAATAAGTGATTCCTTTGTTGGGTGGTCTGAGCACAATCCTGTCTTTGATTTCCCCATGCCCTAGAAGCACCCTACATTTCTACCTGCACTGTTTCCAATTGAGTTTAGTGAATGTTCCTGAATGAACATTCCATGTTTCTTTGCCTTTGTGATGGGAAAGGGGAACTAGGCCCCAAGGACAAGGAGAACTAAAGCTTCATGGGATGGAGGTGATGCTGAGAGAACAGACCTAGGCAGGCCTGCATACTGACATCCATACATCAGAGCACAATGTTTAAGAGGGTTGTCTTTGGCTTGAAACCACCTGGATTCAAATACAACTCAATAGGAAAAACCCCTCAACCTCTCTATGCCTCAGTTTCTTCATATGCAAAGTAATGAGAATCACAGTATCTCTGTCAGAGCTTGTTGTGGAGATTGAAGAGGTCATAGAACAGTTCACTCAGTGCTTGGCCCACAATAAATGTCCCATAAATATTAGAGATGAGTGTTGTGCTGTGTTGACTCTATTAGTGATTATTTTGGGTTGATTTGCTAACATGAGAGTGGGACCTCTGAAAAGCAGCAAACCTTCTCTAATTGTCTTCTAATGCAAACATTATAATGTGCACTTATAATTCACCATGGCAGGCAAATGCTGTCTTATAGTTTTCAGAGTATCAGTGATTTTGTTCACTGCATGTGAATTTCCCAGGATATTCTCTCCAAAGCTAGGAAACCAGTGAACAAGGGGTACAGAGATGCTGCTTTGATGTGAGAAGTGGAGCTTGTCTGAGCCACTCACATCTCTTCCTACTCCCCTGACCTCCTTTACATTCCAGCCAAGGCTTTCTCTCCTTCTTCAGTGTTTCCTTCTTCCCCCAAAACCTAGAGGCATAAATGCCAATGAACTTTGCATTTTTCCAAGTTGACATCTTACAGAAGATACATTTTACACTGCAGTTGTTTTTCTCTACCCTAGATTGAAAACCTCTAAATCAGGGTGTACCACTTGGCCTGTACCACATAAATCATTGACAGAAAAATCATCCAATGATACTACAAGTAGCCCCATGTCACACTTTCAGGCCCTCCTTTCAAGCTCTGCCCATTTTGTCTCGATCAGCTTTTATTTTCATGTTCATATTTAAATTAAAATGAATTAATTTACAAACTGAAAACTTGTGACAGTCTATGTAATTCTAAAATGAGAGGCAAACTGTCTCCCATATCTGTTTCTACAAGAATTCCTTTCAAAAGGAAATAGCTGGTGTATTTAGACTGGTTTGACAAGATTATTTCCTTTTGTCATTCATATTTTCATCACATCCTCTCTTTATAACAAGATCTACTATTTAAAGTATTTATTCACCAGATATTAAAAATTGGTATCTTGCTTCTTATTCTCCAGCCTCCTAGATTTATTATTATAGCTCTCTTTTACTATTACTATTTGCCATTCCTTAATTTAAGCCCATCCCAACAATCTTCAAATGGCTTTTATGGTGGGTAACATTATTGTCCCATTTCCGATGATAACTTCTTTAATATTCTTCACTTTGATGTTTTAAGCAGCTGCTGTTACTTGTTTTTTGGCAATTTTAACTTGAAGATATTCAAGCATGTTAATACTTACCTGTCAGGTATTTTAACAGGTACATATCTGTATATAATATTGTCACATGCAAACTATAACATATATTGATAAAATATTTACCAGAGATGAATTTTTATGTGCCACTAAAATATTTGTCTGACAACAATTTGATAGTTCAACAATTTTCTTAGTGATTTGACTTTGACCTCAAAATTTTAGCCAGTAATTATTTTACAGAAGCAGTTTCTTATTCACTTAACATAATTACAGAGCTAAGTTCATTCTGTGAGTTAAGGGTACATTAGCATTCAATGATTAACCCCATATTTGACTCCCTTTTAATTTTAATAAACTGGAGAGAAAAACACAGATTTTGGTATAAATATCTTATTCCTTTGTTAAATACCAAGACAATGACCTTGGGGAAGGGCATTCAGACTAAATTTCTAAGTAAGTTGCCCAGGCATTTGCTGAGGTCTTCTCTGAAGCCTTTCAAGAATGAGAGGAAAATTTTACATCTGATTTTATCAAAATGAAAGTAAAAGTGTTCATATTATTGTTTTATAAATATTAGAAATTACAAATATATCCAGCCAAGAAATGGTCAAGTCCAGAGCTTGTCAAGGACTTGTCACATAGTAGGTGTTCAAGAAATATTTGTTAAATGTATACTAGAGTGCAGATGTTTATGCAACAAGGAGCAAAAGCCTGGGGAGCAAATGGTAATACTAATAACAATATTTACTGAGTTCTTTCCGTGTTGCGGGCAAGTCATTAAGTGTTATTACATGCATTGTTTCCTTTAATCCTCACAATGGCCCCAAAGGGGAAATTGAGGTTTACCAAGGTTAGTTAAGTCATAGAACTAGAAAGCAGCAGAGCTAGAATTTTTCTTAACTCTAATACCAGCACTTTCAACAACTACGTTTTCTTCTCCCTTAAACACCAAATCATCTACTGAGCAGATAGAGGAAGGACCTGGCCAAGGGGTCTGGTAATAGGCACAAAACAACTGTAGAAAGATTGAAGCTTGGTATTTGCCAAACAATGTCTCAGTAAAAGGCTTCTTAGACTTCTATTTTTGAAACCTGAACCTGTTTTTGAATAGGAATGTATCTTATTTCAAAAGTAGAAATGAACAGCCTCAAAGGGAGGAGTGGAGTTAGAAAATATTGCAGAAACTGACATGGGTTGTGTGTAAATAGTCTAGGTGGGTTAACAGCTAAAATTGAGGCAAAACAATATGGTTTATGGATGAAAGGTTGAAGAGAAATTATTCAGAAATGGAAATTTTAAATATAGTAAAAAATCATCCCTAATTTAAAGTATTGATGGCTGCAAAAGTTATCTAGATCTATTTATAAGCCACTCTGCAAACAACATTAAAATAGTACCTTGAGATTCCCCGGAAACTTGGGCTAGACAATATAAAAAATGTAGAAACAAATCTCCAACTTGCTTCTATTTAGGGTAGATTTCCTAGGGAATTATGAGTCCTATTTACAGTAAGACAAATAATTTTTTACCAAACTATATACTGTATAATTAAGAAAAATAAAACAAAATCTCACATCCAATTAAAACTTGGGGTGGATAAAATTAGGCTCCCCTCTGTTTCTCAGTGTCTCTTACCCCTTAGGTGAGTGTATGCTGAGCACAGCCACTAGGACAGTGTCCAGGAAAGCACTGTCCCTATCACAAAGCAAACCCAAATTGGAAGAGCCTCGCTCTGGAGAAGCCATATGCAGATCCCGTTCATCTCCATGTGGCCATGATGGAAATAAATCTGCCTACAGAGGAGATCTAGAATTAGGTTGCCAATCTAAAATCTTTCATTTTGGTTTTATGATATAATCCATTTTCTTTTGCAGTTTAAGCTCCTTGAAATAATGTTCTAAATTCCATGATACCCAGCACCAGCACTGTACTCTGTAGCTTTCAGGTGCTTAATAAATTATATACTGTTATCAACATCATAAAAGTTTAATACTGTGTTCCACAGATGATATTTTTTTTTCCTGGTTGCAGGGGTGGGGAGGAGGCAATCCAGAACCATTATTTGTCACTGATAATAGCTATAAAAATCAAATATTATTCTGCTAAGATTTTCCTCTGTTTTGACCTATATAGAATTCCAATTATGACAAAATGTTTGGAGGGTTAATATGTGTGTATGTGTCTCTGAAGATATAAAAATACAAACAGCAAAAGTCCTTAAAACATTCCACATCTGCACTGTTTACATTTCAAGGGTATTTAAGCTCAATGCTGTCAATATTAATTCACAGATGATATGAAAGTTTCAGCCTCAAACAATTGCTTAACAGTTCTGAATTGACCATCAACTGTCCATTAATACAGGACCAGTCTACTGGCAATTGTGACCAAGTGCAATGATATTAGCAAAGAAAGTGGAGGAGGCTGTGGCCAGGGAGTAGATATCCAGGAGAAAGCCTGATAAGGGCATTTAATGGAAAGCAATGAGAAGAAAAACATGGGAGAATGTGTAATTAAGAGAGAAAACAAAGAGCAGTGATCCACCTGAGAACAAAATATAGTGAGAAGAGAGATTTGTATTAGGGATGAAGAATGGAGGTGTGTAATGGTTAGGAGGGGCTTGTTATTTTACATATTTGGGAATGGACTCACAGAAAGTATACAGGCTGCTTTTGACATATAAGTTATTCCTCTTATTCAGTGGAGGAAGTTTCTGTAATTCCACTCCCTTTGAATCTGCTCTACTGCTTTCATGGCAATCTAGGTAAGTGTCACCATGTTAGTTTGCCAGGCTGCTATGACAAATATACCACACAATGGGTTGGTTTAAACAAGCATTTATTGGCTTTTGGTTGTGAAGGCTAGAAGTCCAAAATCACTGGCAAGACTATGCTTTCTCCCCAAAATCTATAGCATTCTGGGGCTGGCTTTCTGCAATTCTGGGAGTTCCTTGGCTTGCATTTCTGCCTCTTGTCACTTGGTGCTCTTTCTGTCTCCTTGCATCTCTCCTACAGTTTCCACTGACTTCCTGCTCCTGGCTCCTCTCTGTGCCTTTCTCTGACTGTGTCTGAATTTTTTCTGCTTATAAAGGATCCCAGTAATATACATTAAGACTCATCTGATTCAGTTGGCCACACTTTAACTAAAAATAACATCTTCAAAAGATCCTATTTACATGGGAGTTCACACTCAAAGGAACGTGGATTAAGATTAAGAACATGCCTTTGCTGGAAAACATGACAATCTACTACAGTTACCTTCATCTCTAGACCTTGTCTGACCTTGACAGTGGTTGAGAGGCACTTGCCCTGTATTCCTGTAAATATGTCAGCTAATGAGGATATCTATTAATATAGGCACATTACAGTTTCCCATCTGGCTCTTCCTCTTGAACCCCTCTCCTCCCACAGTTCAGGCTGTGCCTCATCAAATCTTTATCCATTTATCTCTGCTACAAGGATGCTGAGGGCTGATGGAACACATTTCAGGCCTGATATCAAGCAGCATTTAGTCCTCAGCTTTTCCTTGTTCTGCCATTCTCTCTAATTTCCCTTTTGGAATTATGAGAGGCTGTATAGTAACCTACTTCAGACCACAGTCTCTGAAGTAAGATTCTTTGAGTTTGAACCCCAACTTTTACTCTAACCTATGATCTTGGGGAAGCTGGTTAATTTCATTTGCCTCAGTTTCCTCACCTATAAAATAGAAGTAATAATAGAACCCACCTAATAGGACTATTCAACTGGTACTTTACCCATGTAGGCACTATTAAGTTATTATTTTTTGTACTTCTACTTTCCCCCACCTTACCTGCCCTCCCCATGTCTCTGCTTACTCTTTACCACATTCATCTTCACTCCTCTTAGTGTTTCTATAATAAAAAGGTTGCTAAATTTTACATTATTTTTCCTATACATTTTCCTTCTTTCTCTTTTAGACAAGAAGAATGCCTCCAGTTTGTTGATACATTTTTCTCCTGTTTTTGTTTTCAACTTTAAAACCAAACTTTACTCTTGCTCACTGTGGTGGCTTAGAATTATACACCCCAGAAAAGCATGCCCTTAATCTATTCTTGTGAGTGTGAAACCATTGTAAAAACATTTTGATAAGTTTCTCAGTAGAGGTGTGGCCCAACTGATTCAGGACAGGCCTTATAGAGAAGGGCACAGACACAGAGAGAGAAGCTATGGGGAGCAGCCAGGAGCTGGCAGTTATCAGAACCCAGAAGAGAAAGGAGAAGATGCCATCATGTGCTTTGCCACATGACAGAAAAGCCAAGGACGAAGGATGCCCAACAGTCAGCCTCAGAACACAGCAGTCTTCTAGGAGAGAATGTACTTTTGTTTCAATTTTGAACTTCTCTCTTTATTACCATTAGCTAATAAATCCCTGTTGTTTAAGCCAACCCATTGCAGTATTTATTTTAGCAGCTGGGAAATGAAAACACTCACCCTTTCTTTAATCCTCTGGTAGTCTTCCTTTCCATTTCTTTGTTTCACACCAAAAACTTCTTTGCAGGTACAAACCGAGGATGAACTAAATTGCTACAGTGAAATGAACTGAATTTTTTAAATACCAGCCTGTGAGATGATGACTCTTACCCTGCCTCTGAAAGCTTATCTCCCTTTCTCTTTTTCCTCACCAGCTCCAATTTTTTAAAAGAAATGTCCCTTTTTAGTGAAGGGTAAAAAATATTTGTTTTAACTTCAAACTGCGGGAATCCATCCTGCAAAGTCTTGTGGGGGTCTGTCCAGCAGAGCCTGTGAAGGCGCAGTGAAATTACTCCAATCACGAAGGCTGAGAGACTTGAGGGGGAGAACAGCAGAAGAAGTTGTCCTCTGGAGCTGATCCTCAGCATAC
>JAKSZT010054003.1:434082-583924 GCA_026826555.1 Tolypeutes matacus
AAGTTGTCCTCTGGAGCTGATCCTCAGCATACTTTTTATTCAGGATTATTTTACAGTCAAAGTCAGGGTACAGGTGCAGGGGAGCAGGCAGGTATAGGGGTTGTAAATCACATCATAAGAATTCCAGGCTGATAATGGGAAAGGAAGATTACAGAAACATTAAGTGATATACATTGGAGATAGGGTGGGAGATAAGGGAGATAAAATAAGCAGGAAAGTTCCTGTTTATGGCAGGAACTGTAAGGTGAATTCTGTGTGGGCAGAGAAACAGGCCTCCAAGCTATTCTTTAGATGTAAAGATTAGAGGGTTCCCACACAAACGTCCTATTTGGTTCATTTAAAAAAGTTATTGACCAATCATATATCAGAAATAAAATTATTCTGACTTGGTGTTTCTCTGGAACATCAAGTTAAACGATCACTGGTCCAACTCAGGCCTTCTGGTTGGAAAGAGAGTGCAGGAAGTCTGAGCACTGCTATTTGGATGCTGCTCTGGTTGGCATTTATCCAACAGAGTTATGCAAATTGGTTTTTAAAAATTTGCTTCAGTAAAGGACTTTACAATTCATTTATACATTTATTCAATTTATCATTCATTTATTCTAGTATATATATATATGTATGTGTGTATAGATAGAAATATGTGTGTGTGTGTGTATTCTCCTGGAACATTGAGGAAGACATCAAAAAACAGGTGTACATCTGTTCCATCACTCAACTTCCCTGGATGGGCTTGGTTTTAAGAGACACCAAACATCAGGGGCTATATTCTTTTTTTTTTTTTTTTCAATATTTAATTTATTAATTTATTTATCCCCCCTTGCTGCTTGTGCTCGCTGTGTCCGCTTGTCTCCCTTTGTTGGGCCGTCCTGCTGCGTCAGCTCACCGAGCCACACAGTCTGGCTTGCCTTCACCAGGAGGCCCTGGGAATTGAACCCGGGGCCTCCCATATGGTAAACGGGAGCCCTATCGATTGAGCCACATCCGCTTCCCGGGGCTATATTCTTTTTTTTTTTTAATAATGTTTTTTTAATAAAAAAATAATATATCTAAATTATTTATATAAATATATTTACATATATGCTAAGCCAGAGTAAATCTCTCTCTCTCTCTCTCTCTCTCTCTCTCTCTCTATATATATATATATATATATATATATATATATATATATTTTGTTGGAGGCAGCCAGAAAGAGGTGAAGCTAAAATGGCCGACTAACAACAAAGAACAAGCCTGATCCTATATTTAGCCTTCTTTGAGGAAGTAGCTCACCCTGTTCCCGCGCCTGCGAAACCTTCCCGCCTTCCACAGATAACAAACCCTCCCTAGCAACCAACTGTGCCCAATCCCAGCCTGCCACATATGCCTTACACGTACTTCCCCTTTTTCATGATATATATGCCACCACCTCCCTCAAGGAAGCAGAAGCAATAAAGAAGTAGCATGTAGAAAGTCTCTCCTGTGTGTGTCTGTGTCAATTGTCTCTACATCCCCCTCATTCCTTCGCTGGGTAACTCAGAGTCTCAGTTGATTTGTCCTGCGGGCCGGGACAAGTGGTGCCCAACGTGGGGCTCGAGTGACATCCAGTGAAAGGAAGCGCCGCACCGAACGAGAAGGGCCCTCTCATTCATAAAGCCGTGACCAGCCTGTCACGAAGTTCAACGGTGTCGGTGAACAAAGGAATGGAGAAACAAGAAAACAAAAAGAAGCCTCATCTTTCGTAAAGCCGTGATCAGCCATCCACTGTCACGAAGTTCAACAGTGTGAACGCAGAAGCAAGGAAACAGAAGCCTCATCGCAGGAACTCTGGTTAAGGTAAGAACCCCTTTTATTTCCCTTAGTCATGGGTCAAAATATTAGTTCTCACAGTCTATATGTAACCCAAATTAAAGATTCCCTAAAATTAAGAGGAATTGATATTAAAAAGAAAGATCTTGTTAAATTCTTTGCCTTTATAATGGATACCTGTCCCTGGTTTCCCACAGAAGGTACTATCAGTCAGCGCTGTTGGTTGCGGGTAGGTGACTGTTTAAAAGACTACTATAAAACATTTGGCCCTGAAAAGATTCCTATCACAGCCTTTTCCTATTGGAATCTTATTAATGAAATACTGAAAGTTAAATCTCCTGAAATAACCAACCTCTGTGAACAAGGGGAAGTTATACTTAAGGATTACTCTCGTCCTCCTTCCAGATGTTCTTCAGTTTCTATCAATATCCCCGGAGACTTAGAACAGCCTGATAATAATATGTCTCCTGTAGCCAATTTGGATAGACCGCCTCCTCCCAACTTTACAGTTACTAACTATCCTGAAACGGTCTCTGTTGTAGAACCACTCCAAAACACTGTTATTCCTGCCCCTTCTCCTATTTCGCCCCCGAATGTTGATACTCCTACCATCAAACATACTTTTCCACCTTTTAACCCGCCTCCCTATAATGTCACTGCTACGACACCGCCCGCCACTCCAGCTGTGGATGTTAACCCTTCAGTTTCAGCAGCAACGTTATAAACCTCCCAATGCTTACATAATGATAAGGCTGTGGGATGATAGAAGCTAATAAAATGAAACCACTGAAAATGTAAAAAAACTTAGCAATACAGTTTACAGAAAAATTCTCAAAAGCAGTGAATTCAAAGATATATGTTTCTATTGACGTGTGGTAACTTGTATTGTGTTTGTCTGGTTGTTCAGTGTCAGTGTACATTTTGATACCTCCGGATAGTAATATTAAATTAATGAATAAAAATTATTAAAAGAGCTCTATTCAAATGGCCAACATTAAATAAGTGCTTATATTAATAAATAAATATGGGTATTAATTTAAAATAATAGAAATAGATATGAACAAACTAAATCATTATTCTAACAAGTTTGTTTAATGTTGATGGTAATTGCATGTTGTCAGAAGTTTGCTTAAAAACAGTTTCTAAAATCATTGTGGTAACTTAAGTAAAGAAGGTATATAGAATGTGCTTTTATTATTAAAAGAAAGTAATTTTATCATAAGATAAAATGACTAAGTTATTAAAACAGGGTTGGAGTTTTGTTCTTTCTCGGGGTTTCTCAAGTCATTGGTCTGTTTTGGTGGAAGTTTGCACAGAATTTTTCTCCTGGGTGATCAGTGTGCGGGAGGGAGGGTGTTTTATCAAAGTAGCTTCTTGTGCTTTGGCCTTGACGTGTCCTTGGAGAGACAGGTTTTGTTGCTTTTGGGGGAACATGATGTTTAAGCCAGCTTTCTCAAAAAACGCTTTTTGTTTCAAACTGTTACAAATGGTTTGGTTTGTTCCCTGGAAGGGGGTGGAATACTGAAAGTGGTTAAGTTCATGTGATAAAAGTTGAATGAAATATTTAAAAGTGTTGTACAATTAAAAGAAGTTTTCTAATTTTATGACAATTAAAGTTGTATAAATAAAAAGTTCATATAAATGCTTAGTTCATATAAATGCTTTAAAGGTGTATAAAATTGCTGAAAATTTAATAATGTTTCAGTGTAATATTAAACAAAAGTATACTGTTATTAATCATAATTTTAATTATTTTAAAATATGTGTTATAAAACTACCTCTCTGCCTAAAAATCAAAAGGCAGGTGCTTTAACTTAAGTTTGTCTGATTTAACAATCATTTCAGCTGGCTAAGGAAATTCTTCCTCAACATGGGTTGCAAATAGCAGAAAAAAAAAAAATTCAAAAACAGGTTCCTTTTCAATATTTAGGTCATACTATTAATAGAAATATTATAACTCCACAAAAGGTCCAGTTTTGAACTGATAATTTATGTACTTTAAATAATTTTCAGAAATTACTGGGTGATATTAATTGGGTATGGCTTACTTTAGGAAATCCAACTTATGCTTTACCCTAACAAGAAACCCTGACTTAAATAGTCCTCGTATTTTAAGCCCAGAAGCAAAAGAGGAGTTAAATGGCTGGAAAAAGAGTGCAAAATAGCCAACTAACAAGGATAAGTGTAAATCTTCCAATTTCTCTTTTAATATTTCCATCTTGCCATTCCCCTACTGGGATACTTTGACAAGAGGATGGCATAATAGAATGGATATTCCTACCCAACAAAGATACAAAAAAAAAAAAAGGGAATGAAAATGAACAATGTGGACAACCAATATATTGGAAAAATGAAAGAACCAATAAATGGGAAAAAAGGAGAGGTAAACTTTTGGGGCCGAGGTTTTGCTCTTATCATTACAGAAACAAGAGAAGAGCAGTGGATCCCCTCCAGAACAATCAAGTCTAGAGTTGAAGATGCTGCCAAGACTTAAACTATGGACATGGTGGTTTTACAATGAATTAATTATAGGTAAAGTATTAGGTCAAGGTAAGATACCACATCATAATTACACTTATTGGACATACATAACCAACTCACCTCTTCTAGAGCTGTTAATTTGGAGTGCCTGCTACGCTCAATTTTACCGCTTCTACCCCAGACCCAACCGTCAATAATCCACTTTGGCAAATACTTAATGCTACCTTTCTTGATCTGAACGCTTCCCACCCCAACCTCACTCGCAATTGCTGGTTATGTCTTTCTGTTACACCCCCCCTATTATGATGCTATAGCCCTTAATGCCACCTTTAACACTTCCTCTAATAACAATCCCCCACAATGTCAGTGGAATGCAGACAAAACTGGCGGCAGTGACCTTACTATCCAATCCGTCCTGCCCACCGGACGGTGTGTTGGCAATGCCTTCGGTAACATGTCCACCACCTTAACTAAGGCTTGCCTACTTTTATCCCCCCTGTCTCAACATAAATTTTACATTCCCCCTAAAGGGGCAAAATGGCTGTGCTCCTCATCAGGGCTTACCCCCTGTGTGGCCACAGCAGCCCTTAATAGCTCCGAAGAGGTGTGTGTCTTGGTTGTTGTCCTCCCCCAGGTCCTTTACCATCATGAGGAAAACCTCTATCGGCATTGGGACGATTAGCCTTCTGTTACCATAACTAGACGAAAAAGAGAAATTATTACTGCTGTTACCATTGCTTCTCTTTTAGGTATTGCCGGACTGGCCACTGGAACCACATCTGCCATCCTCCAACATCAAGGTCTCTCTCACCTAAGAGCCACAGTAGACGAAGACTTAGCCCGCATTGAAACCTCCATCACCCATCTTGAGAAATCCCTTATGTCCCTATCAGAGGTTGTTCTCCAAAATAGGAGGGGCTTAAACCTACTTTTCCTTAAACAAGGAGGGCTTAGTGCTGCACTGGGCGAGGAGTGTTGTTTCTATACTGACCACTCAGGAATAATTAAAGATTCCATGACTAAACTTAGGGAAGAAATAGCAACTCGCAAACGTGAACGAGAGGCCCAAGGAGGCCCTTCTTGGGGATTCAATGGAATCCTCCCTTATTTCCTCCCTATACTTGGTCCCATAATAACCCTACTTCTTATACTATCTATTGAACCTTGGGCTATAAGAAAAATAATACAGCTAGTTAAGGATCAAATTAATTCTTCCCTAAGTAAACCAATTCAAATACATTACCACCGACTTCACCTCGCTGATCAAGGCCTAGCACCAAACATGCTAGAAGATGTCTGCCCTCTGTAAGTAACAACATCCTCCAACCCTTCCCGCCTATGAGCAGCTGAGTGCGAGGCAAAGCACTGCAGGAGACAGTTAAAAGTGAGTACAGCCTAACTGTTCTCTGAGAAGCACGCCTCATTAGCACAAGGGCTCGTTCTAACTGAGCAAAATGCTCAATAAAACATTGGGCTGGCTAGCCAATGACGGGCAACTGGACTGACCCATCAATCAACCCAAGACAGGGACATGGCCTTCTGCTGCCATGTTTCCCAATGACGGGTAAGACTGATCAGGTGCAGCCCCGACCTAAGACAGGCACAGACCCTCCCTCGCAAATAGCACATTTGCATATACGAAATCCCTCCTACGATGAGGCCTCTACTTCCCTCAGCTAGCTATACAATAAATAAGGTTCTAATAAAACAAAAAGGGAGGAGATGTTGGAGGCAGCCAGAAAGAGGTGAAGCTAAAATGGCCGACTAACAACAAAGAACAAGCCTGATCCTATATTTAGCCTTCTTTGAGGAAGTAGCTCACCCTGTTCCCGCGCCCGCGAAACCTTCCTGCCTTCCACAGATAGCAAACCCTCCCTAGCAACCAACTGTGCCCAATCCCAGCCTGCCACATATGCCTTACACGTACTTCCCCTTTTTCATGATATATATGTCACCACCTCCCTCAAGGAAGCAGAAGCAATAAAGAAGTAGCATGTAGAAAGTCTCTCCTGTGTGTGTCTGTGTCAATTGTCTCTACATCCCCCTCATTCCTTCGCTGGGTAACTCAGAGTCTCAGTTGATTTGTCCCGCGGGCCGGGACAATATTTTTTTTAATTGTGGGTAAAAATCATAATTTTCACAATACACACCAACATTTGCCAAATGATATATAAATGTATATGCATATATGTGATTTTGCTTACAAAAATGTTATTTATGTATATATATAAATATATTTTAAGAGGTGCTTAGGTACCCAAAATATTACACGGAACCCACTGGGATTCCCCTGTGGGTGGTTTGGTATAGCCGGGGCTATATTCTTAACTTGGCAGAATAGATACTCTGCAGGGAAGAGAATGGTGACACCAAAATGCAAATAGCCACTGAGCACTCTTCCTGGGGGCACTGTGCTTTATCTGTTCTTAATGAAGATTGGGATGTGGGCCTGCACCTGATTGAGTGGCTTGGCTGTATGTGTTTTTACAAAATGATGAGATACGAGAAAGTGAATATTTATGCCATTTTTGATTCTTCTAAATTTTCCACCAAACTACCTACCTGAATTTTAATATTGTCATTAACAATGCAAATTAGAATAATGTAATAAATGACTTTGGGCATCACCTGAGCATTTCTGCACACTTGTGCCACCCTGGAACTCCCTGATCCTAATGGTCTCCTCCTGGCTAGCACTTCACATGAACATACAAAGGTTGGCTCTTTATTTCATGTCTGAAACTGCCCCTCTGTAACAATTCCTCAGCTCTGGCCACAGTTAGATTCACACTTTACAGGACTGTAAAAATCTCATTTGATGATCCATATCCACCTTCTATAAAACTTGGTTCTGCCTGCAGCAGAGCATCCCTTCACCCATGGTATAGAAGTCAGCATGCAAGGCAGAGATTTTGACTTTTCTGGGCCTGATGAGGCCATCAAGACATTAGCGTCTTCACACATTAGGAGTGCTGAGGCCATATTATATATTTCCAGAGCACTGAAGCTGATTTGAGTAGCAGAGGAAACTGCTGTTCATTTTACACACTGAGACCAAATATTTTTAAACCCATCTCCTCCCAGATTTGGAAAGCAAGACTGCATTATTTAGACACTAAGGGACAGAAATAGGGGCAAAACAGATTAAGAAAAGAATTAGAGGCACAGGCTGGAAGGATAATCAAGCCTTTCCAGAATGCTTGAGAAACAGTTTATAAGATGTAGAAGTATTAGTAAATGGGGAAAAGAAAGAGTGGCTGAAACAAAGAGGAGGGATGAATCATAAAAACACCTACACTCAAAAGGGGTTGTGGAGTAGTGTCTTCAGAAGTTTGAACTGCTCAGTCTCTCCAAAAGATATTGAAGTTAGATAATCTTTTCTAATTCTTTCTAACCAACTTCTATACCCTTCAGAGATGACTTTACAGACTCAAGGTTACCTTCTTCTCTTCTTATTCCACTCTCTTTGCCTCCCTGTATAATAATCCAGAGACTGAACTAATGCACTGTGTGGCTTTCCTTGACCAGAGGAGCAGGGACTGCAGAATAATTACTGCTTGTGGCAGAGGCCCAGGTGGAAAATTTATTTACTGCCTTGTGAATGCCTGATTAGATGGGCTGTTGCCTCTCCATATCCATTACAAAGTGCTCATGTGGCTACAGCAGAAATGTATAAAAGGCTTCTGATTTGGTAGCTTAGACAAAATTCTAAAACTCATAGGATACAGTCACATTATAGGGTTAGTCTGGAGATCGTGTTGGTTGGGATAATGGTGAGGAATTAGGAACGCACCACTTTCTGGTCTTTCAATGTGCCTGTGTTTGAACCTTGAACTTTTACCCAACAACTAAACTAAGGTAAAATACCTATTTACTGATGTGATATTTTAAAGTAAAAGAAATAACCTTTGCATTATAACTTTCCTTTTAGCTTTGCTGGATTAATACTGCAAAATAATATTTGTTTAGCAGTTTTTGAAATGCTTTCACCTTCAACCCCAATTTTAAAGCTAATGAGAATTTGTGATTCATCAAGAACTTTTAACATTAAGGATCTTTACTTTTGCTATATTTAAATTCAAATTACCTAAGATAGTCAATTATTCAATCTTTAAACAATATTAAAATAGTTAAGGCATGCCACTCTCTTGTCTCTAATGAAGGATGATTCAGATTCCAGCCAAACTGATGAACCATTCTGAAAGTAGGTAATTTAATATGTTCTACCAGTATTATTCACTTGGATTTTTTTTTCTTTTTTCCAGTACATGTCTGTGCTGAAATAGCTGTTGCCATCTTCCTCTCCTGTCTGGCTGTCACATGGCTAATTGTCCTAAAACAGCTGGATGAGGCAATGGCATCTTTAATGGCTCAGCTTAAATACGGTCAGGCAGAATGAGTGCAACTATACTTTCTTTCTGATCAAAGCAAAATTTCTTCCAAGAAATATGCTTTCAATAAATTTTGCAGCCCTTAAATCTTCTCCTTTTTCAAACCAATATCTGTGCTTTTTATGACATCCCCATGTACAGCCTTTCAAGGAAAAACAGTCATTTTGTTCAAGACACTGAGCTTTCTAGTTAGTTACCAGAACTAGGAACATGATGCTCATTATACTAGTATTTATTTGTCTAGAATTTTGTAATTCCCAAACTCAGCTAGTCTTTTCCTCACCTTCATGTTAAATGTTAATAGATGTTTATGGGATAGCAACTTCCAAATTTTGAGAGAGGGCAATTAGTAAATAAATTGTAATATCCATCAACCAGTTAAGAACATGCTTATAATTAGAACATCCCATCTCTTAACATTCTTAATAAAAGCTGCTTAAGTATATGAGGCCTAATAAATAAGATGCTGATTTTCTACAGTGGGTAGAGACAAAGTATATTGGCTCTTCTCTGGAGTAAAACAATTTAGACTCTAAGTCAAGACTTATGAATGTACAGGCTGTTATTCTAGATACTAAAAGTGCATTTGTAATTATATTCATATAAATGTTCAGTCCCCTTTTAGAATCTTCCTAAATTACTGGCTTAATATTACCCAGCAACAGTGATTTTCATAGGTTAATTATTCCCCACATAAAAGAGCATGAATTTTGTCCAGTCAGAATTTATTACCTTCTCATTTGATTAACTTTCCTCTTCTGGTTCAAGGAAACAGAATAAGGTCAGGAGTCACTGGCCATATAACAACCATAGCCCACTCACAGAACATCTACACTGGCTCTGCATATCCACAAACACAAGATGGCTCTCTGGTTGCAAAGAAATAAAGGGAGGTCAGAAACATCGCCAGTTGTGCTCCTACTCTGGGTTCCTCCACTCTGTACATAAACAGCAGTCTGATCTCAGTGCTGCCCACTTAATAAGTGTGAGGTAACCCACAAAGAGTAGATTTGCTTTGGATGAAGAAGCAGAAGGAAGGTCAAGGGAGGAATTATGTCAGGGTTAGTGTTTGAATGAGAAAAGCATCTTCAGGCTGGCAGATCCCCAAGGGAAGATCTCCTCTTATGCTGTTTGCTTTTCTTCAGTTCTGCAATGACACCCACAGGTAGAAGAACTCTATTGCCTTGAATATTGTATATGTAAAAATGATCCATCAGTCCACAAAAGAGATTTATTCCTTTCACTTACTTCCAAAGCCGCCTCTGTAATTCATCTCCAGAGCCATTGCACATCAGTTTCATCTACTTTACCTTCTATTCTCTCCAGTTTTAAAATATTCTTTGCATTTGTAATTTTTATTGTAGTAGCATATATACAACATAACATTTCCCATTTTAAACACTTTCAAGTATACAAGTCAGTGGTGTTAATTACAGTCTCTAATGTTCATTTATCCCTCTAATTTCTAAGCTCTTTGAAGTTAATGGTGAATTATTGGTCTTTGACACTTAGTAGGTGCTTAATAATTATCTGTGGAAATAAACTGCAAGGTCAAGTCTGTCTAACTTGGCACTCAAGCCCAGCATAGCCAATCACATTTTTAACATCTTCACTTGATTGACATATAGTTTATTTAATTTAATATGTCCAAAATGCAACTCTTGATTCTTTTTTTAAACCTGTCCACTGCTCCAAATATTACTCACTTCAGAAAGAGACATCATCACCCAGTAAGTTATTTAAGCTAGAAACCTTGGAGATGTCCTTTCTTCCCTTTCTCTCATCTTCCCCATCCAATAAATCAATGACATCTTTTGTTTTTAACTCCAAAATATTATGATAAATCTATCCACATCTACCAATTCCCAGTGTTTCCTACATAGTCTGAAAAACCAAGATCTCACCCAGACCACTGGAGTAGTCCACTAAGTGGTCTCCCTGCTTCTGCTCTTCCCCTCTACCTCCAGTATAATCTCCACACAGCAAACAGAAACGTCTCCTTAAAATATAAATTGGACCCAGCCACCACCCTGCTGTCCTTCTTTCTTGCAATGGATTCCCACTCTAATATCATAAAATATCAGCTCTATTTCATGGCCTGCAAGGCACTGAATGATCTTTATCTCTTCTACTTCATCTGGAGTCACTTACTCACCTTCACTTTTTACTATCCCCACCATCCTTGACCTGTGTGATCCCTGTCCTCCTAGAGCTTATGTTCTCATGTGTGGAAGAGTGAAAAAATCTAGAGATAAATAATTACAATATTTACAATTGGTGGTAAATGCTATAAAGAAAATGAATAAGGGACTCTGACAGGAGGACTACCTTGATTCTTCTCATCCTTGGGACCTCGATTTAAAAGTTATGTCCTCCAAGAGGACTGCCTTGAACAGCATATCATAAACAGGGTCCATTACACATATGTGCCTTAGCACATAGTGGAACCTCAGTATTGGTTACTGTTGGATCGATAACTCATACTTTCTCCCTTGTCTTCCAAGTTTATCTCCTTAGCAGATCAATTTTTATGCTTCACTCTAGATATCACAAATGCTAGTCTCTTCACAAATTTTTAATAAAGAAACCATACACCATGATTCAATTTCACAATAGGGATATAATAATATGATATATGGGGAGTATATATTAGAGTATCCCTGGATGCACACTAGTCCCTCACATCTTCAAGTGGCATTATACCTTTTAAAAGGGTGTGATTGTTTGTTTGCTTGTGTATGTGTGTGTTCTGTTAAGCTAAAATTTACTTGAATTTAAATCCAGGTTTTATAAACCCTGAATTGCTCATTCCTTTTACTTTCTGCCTCAGAGATCAGATTCTAAATCGGTTTATTTTCTTTGACCAAAAATTTAGAGAAAGTTATCCAATGGAATAACTGAAATGTCAGTTACAAGAGAACACAGATATTAGTTTTTTAAAATTTCAGCTCATATTGCAGGTGGTTTAAAAATAAATATATCATTTAAGATTTTGGCTTTATATATATATAAATAGGTATATATTTTGCTTCTCTATTTTAGCATTGGCAATCACTACTTGAGTGGCTTGACAGGTCTAATCTTTGCTCAAAATACACTTTCCCTTGAAAGTACAAAACTCTGCTTCTTTCCATAAGTTCTTATGTATCTCACATTATTCATCTATATTGTAAATGTGGAAATAATTAAGTCATTCTATCTAATGAACGTCCTTATAATTTAAAAGACATTTTGAATTATATATAGATAAAGATATCGATTTTTAATTGGCCATCAAATCAGGAAAGTCTCCTAATATCATCTTTAATTTTTTTTCCTATTTCATATGAGTTTTCCCAGTGAATACCATGAATCACCTCACAGAATTCTGCAGGCTGGACCTCTATCCATTCCCCTGAATCAACTTTCTGCTCTAGGGATTTAGGGATGCAGGAGAAACTCAAAGCGAGCCATTGATTTACTTCCCATAAGGACTCCCATGAAATTAAAGACATTTGTCCCTCTTTTAGAATATTAGAAAGTCCAATCTATCACCGACTCTGTCACAGCTAAAGTGGTGAAAGTAACAACATAAAGTTATGTCTACCCTATGAACTCATCTCCCACCAATAAGGACATCTGGATAAATATTTGTGACATTTTGTATATTGTCCTATGTAAACAGAAAAATGTCAAAATAAATTTGCAAATTAATTTTCTCAAGTGACTAAAAGGTGTCTACTCTTCATTGCAGTAAGAATAAAATATTGGAACAACAAAAATAGGAGATTACTTTAATAATTATTTAGTCATAGAAATATACAGCTGTTGAAATTGTGTTTTTGAAGAATGTTAAATTGCATTAGAAAATTTACTAGATAATGCAAAATAAAAATCAGAGTACAATCTATATAATTTTATATGCACACTCACCCATAATCACACTCACATAATACACAAAGTTAGAACAGTATGGTATAAAAAATGTCTAACTCTAAATATATATTTACATGTGCATTTATGCATTGGATAAAAAGACTGAACAAAAATGTAGCAAAATATTATCATTAAAATGTCATGGTGATTGTAACTTTCAATTTCTAAATACATTTCTGTATTTGCCAAAATTTCTGGACTGAACATTGGATATAAGCTTTTTGAAAAGTTAAACTGAAAGAAACCCACGAATTCTGATTGATCACAGTTAACACTTTAAGATAAAATCTATCATCTGGCTGTATTAGGAATTCAGTTATAGACCTTGATGAAAACCATGACAAGTCACTTAGCCCTGCAACTTTCTCATAATTAGTATGTATATATAGATGCCTTGTTTTCCCTTCTTTAATTTTCATCTGCGAGATGATAGAACATTAAATTTAGGAACCAATGTATCATTTACTGAGCCCTTCCACACAAATTCATCATTTATCATTTATAACGATTCTTAATTACTGAGTTAACAGAAGAGGTTTTGTCATCCCCATTTCTCAGATGAGGACTTATCTAGAATCACCCAGACAAGGCTCTAACAGATCTTAGAATTTAAGTCAAGCATTATTTACAAAGACTGCCCATGGCTTGTTGAAAGCAATCATTAACAGCTGGTAAATGTATATATCAAGTTCTTATTGCCTGAGACACTGACAGGAAAAGAAAATGCCTATTTTTTCAATATATTTATAAATTTCTTAGTTTGTACTCCCATGTGTCCATTTCTAAAGACTGGAATACTAAAATCATGTATAATTTTCAGGGTAATTCTCTTGCTTTTGACTAAATGATTAATCTAAAGGGGAAAACAGTAGAATAGGACCTCAATAAAGGGGCAGGAAATGGTTTACTTATATGTGTTCAGAATAATTCTTAACCTCATCACAATTCTTGCAGGAACAACAATAATATAGAATTCTGCTTAAATATGTTAAAGTGATTGACATTATGGGCTTCATATTTGACTGGAAATCACTGGGGAGCGATCAGAAAATAGATTAGAGCAATCAGTTAACTGACTTATAACAAGACGTTGGGAATTCTCAATCTTACTCACAGAAAAGGTAGATAAAGAGGCAAAATTCATCCCATTTTTTCCATAAAAAATCTAATGCTGGTTTTTAATTATTATATAATTATGTTACCTGAGGGCAATGAATAGATTTGTGTTACCCTATGGTAGGGTATCTGTTGTACATAGAGATGGATTTCCTATGCATGAACCCCATCAAGGAGCACTTTCTGGGGAATATGACTGTGATTTAAACCCAAAGCACCTGTATTTGCAGGGATCTCTTGGACTAAAATTCAGTATCTCTATGTCATTATGGGAAATGTTTCTTTGTGGATTTTCATTGCCACAGTAAAAGCAGAGGAACTCAAATTTCTCTCATTGAGTTAAGCATAAACCTGGAATAAGAAGATGTTAGGAATTGAATCATGCCTCCCACAAAGGTATGTTCAAGTCCTAAGCCCTGGTCTTATAGGTGTAAACTCATTTGCAGATGTTATTAGTCAAGGTGAGGCCAGGATGGGCCTTAATCCAATATGTGTGGCTCCTTATAAGCAGAGGAAATTTGAGGAGGGCAGAAAGAATGAGGAGACAGAAGGAGATAGATCACCATGAAACAGAGAGGCAGAGATTGAGTTTTTGATGGTTGGCTAGTAACCAGAACACCACAATCTTTGAAGAAAATATGGACTACTGATACTTTGATTTTGCACTTCTGGCCTCCAAAACTAAGACGATAAATCCTTGTCTTTTAAGCCAACCAGTCTGTGGTATTTGTTATAGCAACCCTGATAAACTAAAGACAGAAGGTAAAATGAGCTCCACTTCTTTTCATTAGGAAAACATAGTTTGGGATTAACAAAAGGAAGAAGTCAACTAATTAATAATTCTGTATTTTCTGACCTTGTCTAATAACTTGCATTGAGTTCTTATTCTTTGTTATCCCAAGTGTCTGAGCATTTGTAAACCCTGTTGCCTGCTTTATTAATGCCCTGCCTAGGGTTGCCAGATTTAGCAAATAAAAATACAGGATGTTCACTTAAATTTGAATTTTAAAAACATTTTTAAAGTATATGTATGTCCCAAAAATTGCCTGAAACATACTTGCACTAAAAAATATTCATTATTTATCTAAAATTGAAATTAACTTGGCATCCTCTATTTAACCTGGCAACACTAGTCCTGTCTCCTCTCCTCTTCATGCTAGGCTGCAGTTTGTTTTGCATGTGTCTGAAGAGCTACAGCTGTCATCTCCCCAGACTCTCTTTGGCCAGCCTGGATCTTTTTATGTTCATCACAGCAATCGGTGGTCTGAGACACCAGCAATATGATGAAGATGGCAAAGCCACCATCTGGAATGTGAAAACAGCCATGAGCTTTGAAAAGAACATGTCCACCCACTGGCTGCACTTGTGCCTGTGGTTTCTGTTCTAAAACCTTAAACCACAAATTCAAAAGGTCTCCAAAGGGAGCAATGGGGGCTCACATAATGGGAACCCAATAACTCTTTTACTTTACCTGAATTACATTTACACCAAATCCACCCCAACTGAATACAAGGTGCTTGAGTTTGGGTTAATTAAAAAATTATGGAACCAATGGGGTTCACTTTTCCCCATTGAGCAATTCCTCCATACCAGATAGTCACAATCATGGCTGAACAATAGATCACCTAGGAATGCTAAAAAAACCACAGTGTGAGAGACTATCCACATATATTCTGAGTTAATTGGTCAGGGGTGAGGCTCAATAATTGGTATTATAAAAAGCTTCCTACACAATTCTCATGTGCAGTCTGAGTGAAGAACCACTGCTAGCCCAAGCCAAGTGCTCCTTAATGATTAGCATCTCCTTTAGAAAGGCCCAATTTCCTTCCCCAAACTCCTTATTAATAATGTTACAAAGGTAGTAAATAAACCTTAAGAGGTGCCTCATGGGCTACTGTCCATAAAAATGAGATCAGCATATTATATTTCCTTAGAAATATATTTTTTTTTCCGTTGCCTGGTCTGAAGAAGTTTTATGAAGATTATTCAGGGCTAATGTAGAATTCATTATTTTTCTTTAAAAGTAAGGTGCCACAGGTGATATCTACCTGTTGGTTTTTGTCAAGAAATCTTTCTGCTATTTGTGATAAATACCATTTTCATAAAATTATAAAAGAAGAGTTTACTGGTAGGTTAAGGATATAGAAAAAGAGAAGAGGTTGGGGGAAATGGGCAAGAAGAGGGGGACAAAGAAAGGAAAGAATAGGAGATGGAGGAGAAGGAAGAGGATGGAAGAAGAGAATGTGAGAGAAAATATTAAGGAAAATTAGGGCAGGAATTTTTTATCTTCATTTATTCAAAGGTGACTTTCTAGAGCATACTTCTGAATCCAAATGAATGGAAGAAAAGTCATTTCAAGCAGTAAAGTGTCTTTGTCCCATGGAAACAATTATCTCTTTTTCTACCCCATTCTTCCCCTCCTTTTATTCTCATAAGAGTTCCAGACAATGGGCATTTGTTGTCACTGAGGTGGCTTACTACCAGTCATCAGTATAATAATTTCCAAACTAGCATAATGTCCAGCAGACATCACATACACTGGCTAAAAGCCTGTTAGACAATGTAGTACATAATTCAGGATTTCTTTAAACCATTGGGTTTTTGTGTGACTTGCTAAAATTTCAACATCCATTGCAAAGGAAAAAAGAAAAAAACCAGAACATAAAAAGATATAATAACTATTGAAAATAATGTGTTAGAGAAAGTATCACTTGAACAATAAGAGTTCCATTGATCTCTACTCTTTCCTAGAGGGTCATAAATACACTGATGAGGCCCTAAATTAAGCACCACATGTAGCAAGATCATCTGAATTATATTTTGTTTAACTTGACCAGGAAATGCCTTAGATCAGATGACATTTTATCTTTTTTCTTTTCTTTCTTCCTCTTTTTATAAGTAATGATTTTTAAAATATAAAGGGAAACCATTACAAATACTTTCAGTTTAGAAATCCATAAAAGTTGGGAGAATCTTTTTCCTATTGAGAGATAGTATTTGGGCAGGGTGGGGAGGGAGAAGAAGGGGTGATCAATGAGTTTCATGGATTATATGAGTAATAAGTAGCTTAATTTAATTGCTGTTTAATAAAATAACTAAGAACAAATTTCCACAAGCTCCTTATTAAGTAAAGAATAAACATGTAATACATACATACACACATACATCCATATTAGCTAATATATGTAAAATGACAGTAACCATCTGGGCACATCTACAGAAAGATAACTGAGAAAGAGTCAGTAACTCAGACACAGACTGTTAGCCAAAAGCAAGGGTTATTGGTTCTTTAGTTGAAAGTAACTAGAAATTATACCTTAATAGTAATTCAATTTGTATAAAATAAAATGCATACCATTCTTAAAGGACAGTGTGGTTTAAGCCATTTTCAACAAATTCTTTTGTTATCTTCATTAAGACTTAACAAAGATATACACATACACAGAGGTAGATCTATCCCTCCTGGTACACACACATATACACTCACACACAGACTTTTGGGGTGGGTAGAGACTGCCTTTTTTACAACAAAGATTCAAGTGCCCTGAATAGGCAATAAGAGAAATAGCAACTCTTACAGAATTCTATTTTAATAAGGCTTATTTCTGTCTGGGTGTGCTGCATGTTACATTAGCTTATTTTAAAAATATTCTCTACCTGGGGTCAGATTGTATTAGAATAAACGAGAATTTCTTGATAAAACTAGAAACTAGCAAACTCTCTGACACTTTTTAAATATACTTTGAAATGTCACAAAACTTTTTTGGAAAAATATGAGCTAAGTTTCTGCCAATTTCAAAGGAAATTAGTTTGTCTCTGAAACATGAAAGCCAGGGAAAACTTAGAGAGAGAAATTGAATGTTATGGAGAGGTTTTGTGGAAGCTCAAACTGGAAATTAAAAGAGAAATCTAGGCAGCACAAAATTGTAAGAATGGAAAACCAAAACAGAATATAAATAATCACTGTAAATCCATATCCTGATGATTTTCCCCTGTCTCCAGGGTTTGAACATATCCTATAGGACATATGATAAAATAAGAAGAGCACTGGAAGAGTAAGAGGGCATAACAAATGTGCTGAAAAGAAATACAGGAGAAATGAGTCCCAGATTTTCTGAGGAGATCTGTTGGAATGACTGAACTGTACTATTTGAGTGATTTACCATTTAATTCAAAACTTTGTAATTAGGTAATTACATAAAATATCAGTTTAACTTTTACAAATCAAGAATGCAACAGCATTGGTAATGGAAAAAAAAACAATTGCTAATACATCAAATAGTGAGTGGCTCCTCCTGTTCACTATATCCATTCTTTCCTAAAGGTCCAGTAGGTCATATGTGCAGGGAATTTGGAAGTAGAACCAACTATTCTACAATAGTATTCTACAGTAGTGATGTTTTTGCTGTAGCTAGGGAAGCTGTACCTGCAGTATCAATATTACAATGTACAATTTTCTCAAGGGATTAACTGAAAACTGATATGTAGATGAGGATCTTTTTCACACACAACAATGTCTGTTGTTTACTGTCACTTAATGATAGAAATATAATTGCTGAACTTAATTTATTTCTCCATAAAAAGGCAATTGACAGAAAGAAGACTTGGCAATGGTGGTCCCTAGTCATTAATGAGGCTGTGGAAAACTACACCAATAACAATAGTATAGCTCCAAGTACTTCCTGGGGAGAGAGAAATTTTCTTTCTCCAGACTGAATTTTGCATCAATTATTTCCCTAAAAATATTTCTCCAATAACACACACACATACACATGTATGACAATTTGATGTCAGCATGACTTTTGCATAGGAAAATAACAAAGCAGATAGAGATATACTGTAGGAAGAGCTCACACTGCAGAAAGTGTCAAAAATATTTTATTATAGGTGGGTGCATAGTAATTAATATATAGAGAAAAGTAATTCAGGTTCCACTTAATGGACAAAAGCCATATTATAACTCAGGAAAAAGGGCATGAAAACAGTTGCAGATCATTCTCTGCAGACATCAGCCCAATGTGTTTCTGATAGAAGAAGAGCTAATAAAACCATAGTTTTTACCTTTTTGAGTTTCAAACAATAGTAGTATTAAAACGTGTAGGGTTATATGCCACTTGGGCCACTACAGCACAAACCAGAGAAGGGAAATGAAAAGATAAGAAATAATTATAAAGGTCAAAATCAGGAAAAGGTAGTTAGGCTTGCATACCAATGATCAGGTGTGATGGATCTGAGAAGGCCTTTTACTTAGGAGCACATAGAGAAGTGTAAGACAAGAAGATGCTCCCTGTCAAACCAGCTCTGGCAATCACATTGTATTGCAAGCATATGGTCTTCATACCTTGATACTTGAGCATTTGTCTAGGGTGCCATTTGTAAAACTTAGACTCTTGAGTACTAACTTAAAGGCTGGGAAGCAATACAGTCAAAATTTGTATTAAGAACGATAAAAAATAGGAAGAACATAGAAATAGTTACTATATCTTAGACTTGGGGACCACATATTGAAAGTTTAAAATGATCAATTTAGGATAAGTGGAAACAAGTTCTCATTTACCCATTGAATGGTAAATTTGACATTGTGGCCTTTTGGATCTAAGAGAAAACTCAGATATTACCTATTTCAATGATCTCATTTTATAGATAAGAGTGATGTTTTGTGACCTAAAAAATGTGGCCAGTAGCAGAGTTGGGATTTGAACTCATATTCTGAATCCTACATGGTCCAGTGATTTTTCTAACACTTGCCATTGATATCCTTTATCCCAAAGATATCATCAATACATGAAAATAAAAGTAGAGATCTAAATTTCTTAAGTAAATATATGGACTATAAAGATACTAGATCTAAAATAAGTTGTTTAGAAATTAGGTAGGGTTGGTAGAGATCTAATATTTTCAGATGGAGAATAAATGTCATGTACTATGGATCGTGCTCACAAATTATGTTGAAATCAGACTATTAGGCTTGGCATATCATGAATCTGGTCCAATGTTTCTAAAACTTTCACCATAGTTTTCTTCCCAACAATTCATTACACTCTTTCTGTAGTCTTACCTAAATGAGGAATAAACATTAGGTATTGATAATTTAATTGTACTCTACACACTTCAGTGAGTTGACTTCCAACCAATGAAATAATTTATGTATAGAAATTTCCCATCTTTTAGTTGTTTTTGTAATAGCAATTTACAACTGTAGTTGTTAATGACTATCACTGTCTTAAATTTTAGAGTGACAAATAATGATTTTTCCAAATAGGTCAAGGGGAATCTAAAGGGATGAGGATTTGAGCACAAAATGAGAAAGTGGTTTGGAACAAAATAGACTTAAGCAGACTGCCCATGTATCAGAGCATTTAACCACAGCATTCAGTGTACAGTGGACTAATTCAACTCCAAGACCACCCCTGGTCTGTCATGCTGAGACTAATATAGGTTCGTGAGTCTCTTCCTTTCAGTCTTCTGATTTCTAGGGCATTTACTTCAATTTCAGGATCTGTAACTTTTCCTCTTTTCTTTCTCCCCCAGTCTGAAGAGGCTCCCTATCATAGATTGCAAGTGTCTTTTATACCTTTAGCACCATCTATTATCCATTAAATGTGTATCTCCTTTATTTAACTTTGGCCTGTAGAATGCAGATAACTATCTTCCTTACTATTTTAATATTTCTTCTTCTCCCACTCATTTTCTATGAGATTATGCATAAATGGGACATGAAAAATAGTCATGCTTCTTTACTCTCTTCCCACTGGCTGGCCAAATTATGAAAACCAATATTTCACAGTGCATGACATTGACTGTCCTTTCCTGCTCTGGGATTAAACCATTTAAATTTGAGAGTCCACCCTTAATCTGCTATTGCAGGTTTATTCATTTATATATCTCTTATCTACAGCAACAATAATGCACATTGTAGTTTTTATGCACTTATCACATACTGCTCTACTTTATTACCATATCTCATATATGGTATCCTTTTAAATCTTTTATGGGCAGTGATTATAGTTTACACTGTTGTATTTGGAGCTATTGGAAAATACTTGTTGATTGCTCTCTTTCTTTCTCTTCTCTCCTACTACCTTAAGCCTACTTCCTACTTTTTTCATTTTATTTTTTCCCCTGAGCTCTCATAATCTATTCTGTCATTTTTTCCCCTTTGAGGCCACCTCTCATTACATATCAAACCTATTAAGCTTTTATCATTTTTCTTCAATGTGAGTATTCAATCCCTCTTCTTCCATTGAGCCTCCCTTGTTATGAAATAAAATGTAGATTACTTATTACCACAAACAGATAAAACAAACAACACTCTTCTGTGATAAAACATACACATTTAAACAAAAATACCATACCATTCCGTACCTCACCAACATAAGTAGGACAAAACATGTATAAATCTTTTCTCTTTGGCTTTTATATTCCTAGAATGGGAAGAGAAGAATCCTCTGTGATTCCTAATATGCTGCTCTGACAACATGAGTATCCAATAAATACCATTTAATGTCACTGATGATAATAAAATAGCAAGTATTTTTTAAAAACATAAAATGACATTGTCAAGTCAAATACTCTCAAATCTAATGCATACCAACATCTCTAGAAGTCTGAAATATGTGGGTGTTTATCTGAACAGAATCTTCAACTTTCAGAATATTCATTTATCTCTTGTACTTCTTCTCTGCAGAGGAGGCAATTTTGGGGGAAAGTTTCTGCAGCTGCTGAGGCTGCCACACTATTTTTACTTTCCAGATTAAGAATTTCAGCCTCTAGGGCAGTCAAACTATCACCTTCCACTAATGCTAATCTCACTTCATTCTTTTTTATAAAAGGTCACTCTTTTTATGTCACACATTGCTGTAGGCACATTTTCATATATTTAATTTGAGAAATATAACAAATATATGACTGGTTAGAGAACTGTGTCAAGCCTGTTCTCAAAGAAGTATTATTTACTGTCTTCATTATTAAAGAATGAGAGAATTGATGTGCACGAGCCTTGCAATGCTTGCCTTTTACTGTGTCCTCCCATAGTTTCTGATAGGCCTTGTTACACAGGATGCAGATCAGGAAGGAAGGCCCTAGGCAGTATTTGTATCAGAAAGCTTCAAACATATGCCAGATACCCAAAGAAGGCACAAGCATTAACATCTGTTTCTATAAAATGGAATCTAAGTACACAAATACCTGAGCAATGGCCAAATTTGTGAGGAATATGAAGAAGCAAAGCATGCTTATTGTTCACAAGGAATATGTACTCTAGTTCGGGTCATGAGTAGTAATAATAAAGTTGACTTTTTCAACATGCACTCTTCTAAATGCTTTATGTGTATTAAGTGATTTAATCCTAATGAGGTATGTACTGCTATTATCCTAATTTTATCAGTGAGGAAACTGAGGTGGATTGAGGAAAGCAATTTGCCTAAGGTTTCACACCCAGGAAGTGGTAGAGACAGGATTCAGAACCAAGCATGTTGGCCCCAGAGCCCATATTTTTAACCACTACCATGATTAGGGTTCCGAGGGAAGCTGTACACTGGGTCTCATAGTTTGGGTTACTTAAGTTATCTCACTTAGTTGGAATGGTGTGCTAATGAGGACAAGTAGAAATCAATGTTACCTAAGCTCAACTGTACTTGGCTCATTCTCCCACTGTTGGGGGTTTTGTTTAAGTGCAGGAGTCATCTGCCTTTTGGGCAGAGTTGAAATGTTTTAGACATCCCTTTGTCTGCCACTGTTCTCATAGAAAGATCTCCTTGTGGACTCATTTGAAAGATTTCCATCAAGAAATCATTTGTTTGAGTTAGTATTAGTAATCCTGGCCTCAGTGTTCCCTTCTAAAGTATGAGATGTGTGACAACACAGGACTGGTTTTTGTTCATAAGTGCAATAACCCAGAAAAGAAATACTTGATAAATATTGCTAACTGAATAAAAAGGGGATTTAAGAAAGTATGGAAGGATTGGCTTAAACATATGACCTATACTGGATTTCAAACTAATCTATGAAGGAGATATATCCATTATGCATTTACAATCTAAGAACCTCATATCCTACCATTTTATGAGGATGAGAATGTCAAAGAAATAAGATTTCACTATATAATGGTACCTTTCTTAAAGAAAGCAAATCTGGGAATGATGTCATGGTGGGAGGACAGAATACTGGAGGAAGGTGGTAGACAGCCCATTGGAAGTAAGGAGGTGAGAGGGTAGCAAAACAGAATGGGTGAAAATTTATCTAGCATTTGACAAATGGTATTAGCCTACTGAACCTGAGTGTCCTCTGCTTTCCCTAGTCATGGACTATCCCCAGTGCTTTCCATTTTTCACTTTCTAGTCTTGCCTAATCCCATCCTCAATTCTCTCCAGGGAGACATTTCAAAAAAGTATTTGTTATGAACCCTGTTGCCTTGTATACTAAGGGAGGTTAATGAGACAGTGTGGAGATGATAGAAAGGGTAATGAGTTTTGTTTATTCAGCTGGTTAGAGGAAGAAGCCAATGAGGCCCAAGTCTTAATTACTATATATAGTGCCATCCAGTTCTATAGGCATAGATTATACTGCAAACCGCTAATTTAGCTTACATGAAATTTAGCTTTCATGGGTCTTTTTTTAATTGAGACCAGGACATTCAGCTATCTTATTACACTCAGCTCCACAACATGTACCTCACCTCCAAATAAGTGTTCTGTTTTGCCATCTCTATAGGCTCAATCTGGCTATGTCCTTCCTTAATTTCAACCCAATTCAGAGATATAAAAGATGCCTTCTCTTTAGAAAGTTTGGCTTAGCATGTATTGGTTGTGGAGAGATGAGTTCCTTTTTATAGGATGATTATCATGATGTATATTCAATTCTTCCTTTAACCTTGTAAATTTTCAGTTTCTGTAGTAAACATGGAAATTCATTTTGTATCCTAGCACCAGAGAATGAAGGGAGGTTTTCAGAGTAAGTGAAAGATGAAGAACTGTTATTCACCTGAAGGTGCATGCCATACCCTAAAAATAATATCCAAAGTTTAGCTGGAAGTTCTATATTCATTTGAGATAAAGTCTACCAGATAGGATGTTGCAATTATTTTCACATGTCTCTTTGACCTCTTCATTATCTTTCCTAATTTCTTTCCCGTGTTATGAAAGCAGTCAGTTCCTCACTTATTCCTAGCCCCAGAGTCTCTTACAGGCCTATTTTATTCCACTTATGAATTAATCTTGTCTCTGATAGTTCACATTCTTTAGCCTAAATTAAATTAAACCATAAAGATTTCCCTTTCTCTGCAATGATTATAAATGCTTTTAATAGGTCTGATGGTGCAGGTGGGTACGATAATGTTTGCATTTGTTAGCCAAAAATTTTGTATGTTTGTTGTTTAAATACAAAAAGAAAAAAGAGAAAGAAATAAAGAAAAATGAGAAAGCTCTATAGATAAATAAATAATGGGGCAGAACAGAAATTATCTTGTGAATTAAATCAGAGAAGACTCAATTTTGCAATGGATCCTAAGTCATTATTTATAAAAACATAGTCTAGCTAGCCCTCTAACACAGCGGCTTTCAAAATTTTTCATACCTCAGAATGACCTCAGGAACTATGTAAGTGTTATAGATGCTTGGACCTCATACTAGTTCCACTGAAATTTAGTGGAAAGTCATTAGGAATTTTCTTTTTTAAAAGCATTTGATATAATTGTATTGTGAGGTCATGGTTAGCAATCACTTGTTTATAGAATTCTTTTGGTTCTGTGAATTATCTGTGGAATATCTGTAGCAGGGAGCATAAAGCAGCCAAGATTAATTGGGAAAGGGAAAAACTGTCGGAAGCCAGAGGTTAACTGTGAACCATTGTTTTCCAAGAAAAGAGAGTTATAGCAAAAAGAGAGGAAAGTTTGCTCAGATTATCACTGGGCAGAAAGGAAACTTTTTTCTTAAAATGAACATTTGCAGCTTACATTAAGAATATGCTAAAAAAAGTTAAGGGACACTCACAGATGCTTAAACATCAACTGAAGATATTAATAACTGATTGTGGCTTGTTGGGCTATAACTAGAAGAGCTGTGTAGGCAATCATGAAGGAGAGGGGACCACCACGGTAGAACCTGCTGTCATCAAAACACAAGCCAGTCAGCAGCAGAAGGTTGCAGAAATGCTTTGCAAAGCTTAGTGTCCTTCAAAACATAACTCTACACCAGGTCCTTGCAGCCACTCAGTCCTTCTTGAAACAGGCTGTCAATAAGAAAAGATTTGTTTTCTGCAGGAATTTCCTGATTGCTAAGATTTGTAATTTTGAACCAAAGCCTCTATTTGCATTATGCAATCAGTAATAAGTCAGAAAAAGGGAAATAATCCCCAGTCCCTCCTAAAATGGCAAATATGAGCAAGTTTCAAGGTCATTAGGATAGAATAGGAAGTCAGTAATGAGTTGGAGTAATTACTGAAGAAGTAGTTAGACTAGGAGAGCATGAAAGTAAATAAGTTTAAAAGGCATTTCAAATGGTGAAAGTTGCTTAGTCACTGAAAGGTGCCACTAATATCTGGGTATCAAGCAAATCTGAAATTATAGCTTAAAGAAGTTACTTAAAAAATGGAACTTTTATTGGGAAGGCATTATGTAAAACTCAGCACATAACTACACTAACATTCATTCACACCCTTCAGACAAAAAAATATATTCAATTCAATTACCTCAGGGAAAACAGTAAAATAAAACATGAAATGGTGGTTGAAAGAATCATAGTGGAGGAGTAACCACTGGAAATTTGGGTGAATTTCCGTTGCTTGTTTGAGCATTTTAAGGGGACAAAGAAAAAAAATCATTTGTTTTAGTACTTGTCATTAAGTACTATATACAGTAGTTAAGTATTGATAGATAGTTAACATTTATGCCATGATTCATATCTGTTAAAATATGTACCAACTGTTCATTTATTATTTATCATTGCCTTCACAACAGAAAATGAGATCAAATTGCTAGAATTGCCATTGTTTTTAAATATTACTTTGATTTTTCACTACCTAGATCATAAATAAATGATAATTTTTAGGATTGGAAAAATCATGATGATAAATTAATATTGGCCTGGCCTACCTGCACTCTCCAAATGAACTAAGCTGCAAAACATCAGCTCCCAAATTTAGAAAAAGTAGGAGCATAATAATGAAAACAAATTCCCAGATCATTCATATTCTTTTTGCCACTTCTTATCCATGGGTATTTGTACCAGAGTCAATTTATATCTCCCCTATCTTTCTATGTCCTAGGCAATAATTTGGCCATGGTAACAGTTGCTCAAATATATTCCTGCAAATATGAGTCAGGCTATTTTTTATAAGATGTCCAAAAAATTAAGATGCCTACCTTACCTACGTTATTTTTCCAATCTCTAGGAGTTCGAAGGTGTTGATTTTGGGTTTTAAAATTGCTATTGCTCATGATGAATATTCATGTGATACCTTCAAGTTGTATGGTTTTCTTGGCTCAATAAGATTGACTCATACCTCGAGCACCAGCAAACTATGATGTGATATCTCTGGGAATTCAAGCCAAGATCTTTATCTGTGTCCAAACAAATATGAAGCTGTCCAGTGTGGGCTGAATTCTGACACTGTGAGCTATGTGAATGGTAGAAACAACCTTGGATGAGAACCCAGAAGGGCTGTGGTTAAAACCTGGCCTGTATCCTACAGGGAACTTGGAAAAGTCATTTAACCTCTCTATATTTAAGTTCCCTCATGTGAAAAATGGAGATGATAATAGCTATATCAGAAACTTGTTCTGAGGATTCAGTGAAAGTGTTTTCTATACTGCAAATGGCCATATAAATGCAAGGAATTATGATTTAATGAGACATTAGGGTAAACACATCCTTAGTCAACCATGAGATGCATGGTCACCAAGATACAGGCCTCTCTTTATTATCACAACAAGCTTCTCACAGGAAAGTGAGAACCAGGTCTTGGAAGTCAATCTACTGAAAGTGCCCCTTGACAACCAAAGAACTAATGGCAATAATCTTTCTACATGACCTAAGACAACTAGCAGACTTAGGCTCAGCTTTCCCTCCTATGCAACACAGTTTCTCCAACCTTCAAATGAATTTCTCAGAAAGTATGTCAGAATCTTAGAGCCCAACTGCTAAAGACAGGAAGCAATTAAATATGTAAATCAAAGAAATTACATTGCACTGATGACATTCCGCACTGCCTCTGCCTCCACCTTCTATTCCCCTCGGGACTGAGGCTAAGTGTGCAAGATCTTTTTTCATTCTGCTCCCTGATGAATGTTTTTTATTCTCAACCACCTGTCCCAGGCCTTCTCATCAATTATTAATCAAGTATCCATAAATATGTATAAAAGACTGTCTTTGAGTTTTATTAAATTAAAAATAAAGAAAAGACTGTGTGACATGTCATTGTAGAGAAAGAATTATGTGGTTGGAAGGGAAGAGGAAAGGGAAAGGATGAGCTTGTTGAGTTATTTTTTTCACTCCACTGAGGGCACAAACATGCTGAGGCCACTGATTAAGCACATTTCTTTTTTCCATGTTTGATTTTGTGTTTCTAAATTAATACTTTTAAAGGTTTGAACTATGACAATGTACTATTTTCAAATCTGCTTTCTTCTGATAGGCTTCTTCTTATCTTGAGGGGGGCAATATTGGTTAAGATTAACCAGACAGAACAAGTTACTTAGATGTCACTCTACAAATCTGCTTTCTGCTTCCGTATGCTGCCTTCCCATTGCAAGATATGCCACCACATGCATGGTGCCCCAAGGCAAGGTGAGTGATGGAGATGAAATTATGAACCTGGGAGCTTCCATCTTCTCTCCATGAATGGTTTTCATTTCAGGTGAGCCTTCCTTTCCAAAGACAAATAATTTCTTCTAATCATGTATGAAATAAAACTACAAGTTTGTGAATACTATTATGTCTGTTATCTCATCAGATAAGCCTTCCCCAACCACCTTCTCTAAAATCACACACGCTTACCCTGCAGTTATTTATGTGATGTCATCACAGTACTTACCACCTCCTGACATATATAATGATTTATTGCCTCTTGTTCCCTGTGACTTTCTCACCATGAATGCAAACTTAATTAGAGTGGGGATTTTATCTACTTTGTTCAATGACACTCAAAAAAAATAATTTTTGACTCAATGAATGATTAAAATGTATAAAGACATGATTTTCTTTTTCAATTCTTTCTTCTTACTACCATGAACTTCAAGGGCAAGCAATTTCTGTATCCAGGTAAAATAACCATGACAGGCACAGTGAAATCTTTGACGCTTTATCTATGTTCCCTCACTCTTTCATCCCTTCTATGGATGTCTTCCCTGCATATGGCCAGGTGATCCTGAGGCAAATAAACCCCAATATATTTTTATATTAAAATTATTTGTCATGGTAAAATGACACATGAAGGTGGGATTTTATTTTCTTTTGTTGGTACCTTATTTGATCTTGTCCATATAATAGCCACACAGAACAAAACATAAATTTATTTAGCTAAAAGTGTGGTGGAAAATGGTTATTATTTGAGTCTTCTGTTCTTCATTTAAACCAATGACACTGGCAAAGCTACTTGGCAACTCTAAGCTTCAAATATTTTTCCATATATCATATTAAGTTATTCATATGGGATGAACTCCAAAGATGAGCCAAAAATGAAATTTACTAGTTCTATGGGAACAACTCAAACCGCCCCCCCCCAAAAAAACCAGAGAATTATTTTATAATTCTTTGCTTATAAGACTCAGTTTCATGTTTACCATTAAACTTAATGTCAAATTGATAGTTATATTTTTTAGGTTGGAGTTTCCTCTTTGTTCTACTATTCTCAAGTCTAAAGAATCTTGAATTTGAATTATTTCAAATTCAAGAATGAATCATTACACTTTGATGAGCATTCCATCACACTGGACATTGTAGTTAATTTTCCTGTTTCACAGTCTCAATTTATCACTGTCTTCCTGACCTCCCTGATGTATGCATTTGTGTACAGCTATTGTGAAAAGAAACAGCCATGACTAAAAAGCTCTAAGGTAGGTGCTGTTCAGGGTATGAAGTTTCACAGGCTCTCAAGGGGTTGACAATTCAGAAAAATCAACAGACTCTGTAGATAAATAACTGTATTACAAATAGAATTGTTCCAGAGCCATATGAGTGAAGCAAAGGAACTACAATTATAGGGCTGGAGAAGAATAGATTTCTTTTGGTTTGAGGATCAGGAAGTTATCAGAGAAAAGGAAGATTTGACAAAGGCCTCAGAGGATGGATAAGGATATCAAGTGGCCTAAGTGAAGGACAGGGCCCATAAAGCATAAGCTATATTCATGGTGCCTTGGATAGTATGAATGGGAGAGATGAGGAAGGCAAAATTTCTCCCACATATCTCCCTATCTTCCTGTATCTCATGTCTACTGTGAGAGGCTAAAAGAGGTAGGAGAATAAGAATGTTGAGAAGGTGATGGGGATAGAGAGAAAGTCAGGTAATTGGTAACAATATTCTCTCCCATGGTTTCAAGAGGGTCTAACTAGGCTCCAGGGATTGAATTTGCCATCGCCCCAGGTCTTCTAGGAAGGGCAATGCAATTCTCTGAAGAACAACTCAACAGTTTACTCATTCAAGTCTGAGATTAACTACTACACCAAGCAGAAAGCACAAGCAGAAATAATTCTTAGAGTAAATTGCCAATAGGTTCTTTGAGAAAATCTTTTCTTTCCCATATTTTAGTTTCCTGGCTGCTGAAGCAAATGCTGTATCATGAGTTGGCTTAAACAACAGGACTTTATTGGCTCATGATGTTGAGACTAGGAGAAGTCCAAAATTGAGGTGTCAGCAAGATGATGCTTTCTCTCAGAAGGCTGTAGCATTCTGGGGCTGGCTGCCAGAGACCCTTGGTCCTTGGTTTTCTGTCACATGAAAATGCACATGGCAGCCTCTCCTGGCTTCTTTTTTCCCTCCTCAGTTCCACTGACTTTTAGCTTCTGGCTTCTCCCTCTCTGTGATCTTCCCTATAAGGCCTTCAGCAATAGGATTAAGACCATTCCTAATCCCACTGGGCCACACCTTAACTGAAGTAACCTCATCAAAAGGTCCTATTTATAAGAGTTCACACCAGAGGAATGAATTAAGTTTAAGAACATGTTTTTCTATGTGACCTTTGCCCCAACCCACTATGTGTGTGTGCATGTATGTCTAGAAAATAAATCTACTTTACATATTTATACAAACTACATATTTCAGTGTGTAGATAGCTTTAGGTAATGGGAATATTTAAATAATCAAACATGAATAAATCATTGGCATTTGCTTGAAGATTATGGTACCACATGTAACTGGTCTGACCCCCGAGTGTGAGCTTTGTTATCAGCAATGGAAATGGGCCTGAAAACAGGAAGACAGCATAGCTACACAGAACACTATGAGAAATGAGGCAGAAGGGCCTTGAATATGCAGTTGCCCCAACTAATCAAGAGAGATGATTTTTCAATCTGCCATAATGGAAATCTCTAGTGAGATCCATTTTTCATTCTTACATGACTGAGATAATAAGTCAAAAGTTAAAATATGTAATATGAAGCCCAATACAAAGAAAACTATTTCTATTTCTGAAATAGCAGGCTACACCCTATACGTGTTGGCTTAAATGGACTCTTTTCCTCATAGAAGCAGCCCAGTGATTTTAGCACAAAAGAACAATTTTAAGAGTAGACTCATACTCACTAAAAAAGAATTAGAAAAGCTATGACAGGAAGTTTTACTTTCTATGGATACTCTGAGAAAAGCCTAAACTGTGAAAAATTGGTTTTAATGAAGAAAAATCATGGTGATTAAAAAAAATTAAACAAAAACATATTGGAAGACCCTTACCCTTTTAGACCTCACATTTTATATTCTTTTTGTAGGCCAGCAGATGATTAAATTATAATTGATATTAACTTAGTAAAGTCAGACTAAAACAAATTTACAATTTAATTTAATTTTCATTCTTATGAACCATCTATGAAACAAATAAAAACCTATAAAATAAAAGTAAGTCATGATAAATATCATTTATTTTACTGAGACCAATCTAAAATTATATAGGTGGGAAATGCAGAAAAGGATAGTAGAGAAGCTTGAGAATAGGAAAGGCATTATGGATGCAATGATAAAAGGAGTATTTTGAAGGAATTCTTTAGAATGCTGACACATTAAAGCCTTGGCCTCCATTCCTAAGTGAGATACTAGGCCCTAGATTGGAGCCAAATTCATGAAGTCTGCTCTGTGCCCAGGCAGAAAATCATTTTGGATGATGCCACAACCTATCATCATACTGCACATTGTGGTTTAGGGGTTATTGGGTTCCCCCACCCCCATAGCTAAATTGATTTTACGACAATAAAATAAAGGTCGCCAAAAACTATCCTACAGAAAAGCACACATTATTATGAATCTTCAAATTCACTAATGCTCTGTTTTTGAGTCGATCCCTCAATCGGCAGCCTCTGCACATTGGTTGAGTCTTCACTTTTTCCCTTCAACCCAACTCAAATTACAAAAGCAATCTTATATTCTGCTCTAACATGTAATTTCTGGCACAAAGTTCTTAGGCTAGGTGTTTATGAAGCTACTCATCTGACACCATTACTTCTAGAATTCACTATTTATTCTTGCAAAATCTTCTCAGAAGCATGTGTACTATTTATCCATCATATGTTCACATCTCATTAAAATTCAACATGGCTTCTCTAGTCCATGCAAAGTTGTTAAACTTTTTCTCACTTTTTAAATATGATTTGCTCATTCCTACCTCTGCACTTTTGCACTCGTTCATCTTTATGCCACATATTTTCTTTTGACTCCTTTCTGCAACATCATATCTCAATTCCATTCAAAACACAGATTTAAGTTCAGGTCAACAAGGAAATCTTCCCCCCTTTAATTCATCTATCACTTCAGCTTCTCCCTTTTTTTCTATCTTCTCAACAGTTCTTCACTGTATTGGTAAAAAAGAAAACATGCTTAAGGCTTGGTGGTTTTTTTCCATGTTTTTATGTTGAAAATCCTGCAGTTTCATTTTCTTTTGTATTGTCCATGTATTCTGCAAGTCTTTGGATACTCAATATCGAATTGAGTGAAGACTGATAGCCACAGCCTTCTACTGTTTTGCTACCACTGCCTAGGAACACACATTCATCACTCTTAGTATTTTATTTGCCTAAGAATGGAATATGTCAGTTCTTATTTTGTTGATGAATCATTCAGCCATCTCTCTATTGTGGCTGATGTCATTTCTTTGTTTTTGTTTCCTGTGAAATCATAAGCTATAGTGCTCACCCCAGGCTTAGCATCACAGAAATCCAAAGGCTTTCTCTCCAGGTAATGTTTTTCCACCACCAGCTCTGCTACCATTAGACCTTTAGCTACCCCAAAATCTTTCCTAGGACTCAATCAAAGATCCCTGTTGCCTATAAGGAGTGTCTCTAAGAGATTTTCTGGAGGAGAAATGTCAGGTGAAATAAGGCAGGGGGATAGGGAGGAACTCAAGATCTGATGGAAGGGTGCTTCCATTCTTTTACCCACCCAGACATGGGCAGATCTTTTCAGGTCACTAGTATGAAGGGAAAATCCTAGCAGAGTCTATTCTGCTTGGCAAAGGGCAGAAAAGTAAAGATGTTTCTTGACTGTGATTAGGAGAGAATCCCTTCTTTTCTACCCTCTGAGCTACATCTCCCACTTATAAAACAAATGTAATAAGTAGTCAAAATGTCCCAGGATCTATACCTAAAAGCTCAAAGAGTAAAATTCCCTCTCTTCAAGGGCTGCTTGTATGGTTTCCAGCCAATGACCTCAGTGACATCAGGCTGAATGTAATTCCAATGAATGTCAATGAACACTTTTGGGAAATCAGGATCATTTCATCTTCATCTTTACGTCCCCTCAAACTCAAGTCAAAAGGTTCACAGACATAATTAGTCTATGCCTCTCATTCATCTTTCCCTGCTTCCTTCCATTCCTCCCAACCCCTCACCCCCTGCCCCCACAATTCTCAGAGGCAAAGAACACTGAATATCCATTAAATGACACAACTACAGACCCAGTTTGACCACAAAGGTGTCACCTGAAGAACTAAGATAGGGCAAATAGACACTTTGGATCTTGCCTTTTTTTTTTTACATTCAGTTACTGAATTTTTCCTTTTATAATCATTTCTTTTGTGAACTGTTCATCAAAGGTCATCTCTGTGGACTCCTCCTCCCTGTTTCTCCCTGCCTGTCAGAGGCTTTTGAATTGCTGTAAATTATAGGTTGGCCAAGAAGACCGCAAGGACTGGAATGGAACAACACCATGGAATTCTAGATTTCAGTGTGGCTATCACTGCCACTATTTCTACACACTGCAGAGTCACAGCAGTGAAGGAATTCATTGTGTGAAACTTCTTCAAAGCTTCAGACCAAAACTACATACACTTAAATAACCTTTATTTTCTATTTGAAATTTTGGCCATTTCAATTGATTGTTTTCTGGTGACTAGGAGATGCTGCATCAGTTAATTGGGGAAAAATGTGCTATTTTTACTGGATAGAGAGAAGCGTATAGATCATAGAATTTGTGTTCTGGAAGGGGATTTTGTAAAACTCTTGACTTATAGATGGAGGGGCTCAGGGCTTCACCTAAGATCAAAGAGAATGATTGGTGACAGAGTTCCATTTGCTCTCTGTGTTGCTGACCCCCAGACCCATGTTCTTGTCAGGAGCATAGTCATTGTCTTTCTAAACATGCATTGCAAGTCAGGCACTGTGCTTTATGTACACTACCCTTGGTAATCCTCACATCTTTTAAAGGTAGATAGATAGGAACTGTTATTGCCCTTTAGACACATGGAATGCAGGAGTATGAAAGATGAAGAAACTTGCTTAAGGTTAAAGCCCAAAACATAACTTGATTCCAGCATTAGAGAATCCAAAGTTTAATTCATGAAATTAGGCTATTTGTTGTATATAAGCTTATTGTTTTTTGTGCTGTTTTGTTTTTTTTTTCTTGTTTGTTTTCTGTTTTGGTTCTATTCAGTAGAATCAACACGTCTTGAAATAGGGGTAATAGACTAACTTTTAAAGATGATTTCCTATGAAAGAATCACAGAACAGTTTTGTTACAATAAATGATAGGATGTCCCTAATCCTTTACTTCACTAAAGGAGTCATGTAAATGTTAATGATGAGGGCATGTTACATTGTTTCCGAACAGACATTAGGTTTGTCATACTATGGCAAGTAAATGGTTCTTGGCTCTCTAAGGAGCTGTCTATTTAAAATATCCTTCTTACAGAACAATGAATAAAACTGCAATAGGTAAACTATATCCATTCTCTCAAGTCATCCAATTCTCCATTAATATACTTTTTTTTTTTTTTTTTTTGAGTCTTCCTTGGGCACTTTATTTATTTTTAATTTTTTTTTTTAAAAAAGACACTTAGATTACATAATGTTACAGAAAATTTTGGGATTCCCATATACTCCACCTCCCACACCTCCCACAACCTCCCACATAAACACCCTTTATTAGTGTGGCACATTAATTGCAATTGATAAACACATCCTGGGGCTTTGCCGTTAAGTATGGGCCATAGTTCACATTGTAGACGACACTCTCTCCCACACAGTTCTGCATGTTACATGATGGTATAAAATGGCCTATATCTGAATTGTCACTCAGGACAATTCCCAAGTCTCAAAAAGCCATATTACAACTCTTTTCCTCTCTCTCTGCCCCCAGAGCCTCCAGTGGCCACTGGCTCCATATCATTGTTGTAATTTCTCCCATTGCTTGAATCACAATATGTCTATAGTAGAACACAAGTAAGTCCACTCTAGTCCATGGCTCTTCTCCTCATCCTGGGGAGTCTGAGATGGTGATGTCCACTCCACCTCCAATTGAGAGGGGGCTTATATCCCATGGATAAGATGGATGGGATTATCCTGCCTCCAGCTGCAGACTCTCTACATTCCCTGGGATGGCTGTTGTCCATCATCATCTCCCTGCCACATGTCCTGGGTCAGTCAATTGAGCTGTAGAGTAGGAGTTGCAGCTCCACTGAGATTCCTGGCCCAGCTGGCACATGGACAGCCCCAAAGACTCAAGTCCCTGGATGTACACCTACAAACTCCAGCACCAAGTATAGGTTTGAATAGAAGGGACAGATGAGCCATGTGCAGGGAAGGCATAGTTGAGTCCAATTCTGTCACTCTCAGGAGAACAAACCCCAAAGTAGGGCCCACTGACATGGGACCAAACACTGGAGGTATCTGCCCAGACAGGACCTGGGTGTCTCCTGAGCCCTCAGGAGCCCCATTATTTGGGGTGATATCCACTTTGGAATTCTATGAAATCCTACTGAGATGTGCATAAACATTACCTATGGGATGACCTCCCAACTCACTTTGAAGTCTCTTAGCCATATAAATTCATTTGTCTTTACCTTTCCCCTCTTTTATTCAAGGTCTTTTCCCAATAACATTGCCAGTTGGAACTTGGTAGCAATCCCTTGGTGCCAGGGAGGCTCATCCCCAGGAGTCATGTCCCATGCTTGGAGGAAGGTATTGCATTCATATGCTGAGTTTGGCTTAGATAGAGGCCACATTTGAGCAACAAGGAGGCTCTTAGGACGCAACCCTTAGGCACCCCATAACAATAGGCTAAGTTTTAATTTCAAGAGCAAACACTCATAAGGCTAGTCATCAATATCAAGGGTCCATCAGTGGATCATCCTCCTTCACCAGTCACTGCTCCTGCACCTGGGGTACTGTTGCTGCTCCCTTAGAGAATGTGGCAGAGTGCTCCAGGATGGGAATTCAGTATTCTCTCATTTATTGAGTGATTCTCCACCCACTGTGACAATGCCCCATGAACATTTGAACATTTTTATATACCTTATATTTATGCTCAGGTGAACTTCCTCTCATACATCCCCCATCCCTGTCACCCTACACAAATGATCCTCCCCCACCCCAGTTGTAACCTTCTGTGATCCAAAGCTTCTTCAAAGATGAAGTCATTACAATAGCTGAATACAATTAATAGGAAAATGAGATAACAATGTTAAGTTTAAATGTAAGAGAAAAAAATACATAAAAAAATTTTTAAACTTTTTAAAATTTAAATATTTTTAATTTTAAAAATTAAATTAAAAGATTGGGATATTAAAAAAAATAAAAATACAAAAAAAATTTTTGACCTTTTGCCTTTTATCACTACAATATCTGGTGTCCAGTCTCTACTGTGGCACCTTGCCCCTCTCATTCCCCAGTGTCTCACTGTTTTTCATTTTTCATGTTGAAAACACTGTTCTTCAACAGTGTTTCACTGTTTTCAAAGAAATTTTATGTTACAGCAAAGTCACACACAGAAGACAAGAGACTCTCATGTACCCAACCTCATCCCTTTTTTTCACCCCCATATTAATACCTTTTTATATGTGGATGGTAGCATTGTTATAACTGATATAAAATAGTGAAACAAAGCTACTAAACATTGTCAATGGTTTACACTATGGTTTACATTTTAGACCATACAAATTTATAAAATTGTATGATATTTACCATGTCCTGTGTCAATCACTGTATGGTAATGAAGAACATTTCCACTGACCACTAAATATCCCCTGTTTGACCTATTATATTCCTCCAACCCCATCCCCTCAGGGCCCACAATGACCCCCTGGCTTGACTAGTTGGATGACAAGATTCATAGTTACATGCAACAAGAAGTCTTGACACACTGGTTTGTCCTCCCATATTAGGAACCGCCCTTGCTCTTAAGAGACTCCTGCCTGTCTATTTCTGAACAAATTCATCCTTCCAAAGATGGGAGTCCAACTCCTTACCATTCATTATGTGGATCTCCACCAACTGATACAACAAATTATGACAGAAGAAACACTCACACACTCCCTGGAAGCCTGCTCTAGGTGCACCCTGTCCCGAATGCCCCTCCAACCAACACCTTAAACCAGTGACCCTTCCTTGTCATTTTGCCATAAGAACATTCCCACCTCTATACTTTCAACCTCATACCCACAAATCCCCAGTGTTCATCAGTCCCTCTCCCAACCCTCCCCCCAGTATCCTGGACCTTCTAACCCACCCTTCCCATTCTACCCACCTGTCAACCCTGCACCATCCAACCAAATAATATCACTATCCTCCTGTCCTATCCCTTCAATACGCAACCACACTACATCACTTTACCATAGATTATATCCGTTTTTTTTTTTTTTTTTTTGGTAATAGTTCACAACCTTCTCTCCTCTTTCTCTTTTTTTTGTAAACTTATCTTACAGACAACAGCTCTCTGAATCTGCTCAATTTCCTTAATTCATATCAGTGAGGTGATGTACTTGTCATCCTTCAATGCCTGGCTTGCTTCACTCAATTTAAGGCCTTCAAGATTAATCCATGTTATCCTGTGTGTTAGCACTTTATTCCCTCTTACTGCAGAGTAATATTCCTTTGTATGTATGTACCATATTTTGTTTATCCATTCATCTGTTGATGGACACTTGGGTTGATTCCAATAGTGAACAATGCTGCTATGAACATTGGTGTGCATATATCTGTTCGTGTCTTTGCTTTCAATTCTTCTGGATATATACCCAGCAGTGGAATCACTGGATCATATGGAAGATCTATAGTTAGTTTTTTGAGGAGCTGCCAAACTGTCCTCCACAGTGGCTGGACCATTCCACCATCCCACCAGCAGTGCATGAAGGTTCCCATTCCTCCACATCCTCTCCAACACTTATTATCTGCTGTTTTTATTAATAGCCACCATTCTAAAGGGTGTAAGATGGTATATCATTGTAGTTTTGATTTGCATCTCCCTAAGAGCTAGTGATGTCTAACATCTTTTCATGTGCTTTTTAGCCATTTGTGTTTCTTCCTTGGAGAAGTGTCATTTAAGGTCACTTGCCCATTTTTTAAATGGGTTATTTGTCTTTTTATTTTTGAGGTGTAGGATTTCTTCATATATGCAAGATATTAGGGTCCTATCAGATATAGGGTTGCCAAATTTTTTCTCCCATTAGCTAGGCTGCCTTTTTACTTTCTTGATAACATCCTTTGAGGTGCAGAAGTTTTTAATTTTGAGGAGATCCCATTTATCTGTTTTTTCTTTTGTTGCTCATGATTCGGGTGTGAAGCTCATGAAATCATTTCTTATTACAAAGTCCTGTAGATGCTTCCCAACTTTATCTTTCAAGGTCCTTATGGTCTTGGCTCTTATATTTAGATCTTTGATCCATCTCGAGTTGATTTTTGTATAAGTTGTGAGATGGTGTTCCTCTTTTGGATATGGATATCCAATACTCCAAGCACCATTTGTTGAAGAGGCCATTCTCTCCCAGGTAGGTGGTCTTGGTGACCCTTTCAAATATCAAATGACTATATATGCAAGGATCTATATCAGAACTCTCAATTCAGTTACAATGGTCAGTATGTCTATCCCTGTGCCAATACCATGCAGTTTGACCCCTGTACCTTTGTAGTACATTTTAAAGTCAGATAGTGTGATACCTCCAACTTCATTTTTCTTTTTCAATATGTCTTTGGTGATTCGGGGCCTCTTACCCTTCCAAATAAATTTTGTAGTTTGTTTTTCCAATTCATTAAAAAATACAGTATTGCTTTTTATTGGGTTTGCATTAAATCTTTAGATTAGTTTGGGTGGGATAGACATGTTGATGATGTATAGTCTTCCTATCCATGAACAAGGAATATTCTTCCATTTATGTAAGTCTTCTTTGATTTCCTTTAACAGTGTTGTGTAGTTTTCTGTATATAACTCCTTTACATCTTCAGTTAAATTTATTCCTAGGTATTTGATTCTTTTAGTTACTATTGTAAATAGTATTTTTTTCTTGATTTCCTCCTCAGATTGCTCATTATTGGGGTACAGAAATGCTACTGATATTTGAGCATTGATCTTATAGCCTGCAACTTTACTGAACTCCTTTATAAGTTCTAGAAGCTTTGTTGTAGATTTCTCAGGGCTTTCTATGTATAGGATGATGTCGTTTGCAAATAGTGAAATTTTTACTTCTTCCTTTCCAATTTGGATGCCTTTTATATCTTTTTCTTGCCTCATTGCTCAAGCAAATACTTCTAAGACAATGTTAAATAGGAGCAGTGATAATGGGCATCCTTGTCTTGTTCCCAATCTTAGAGGGAATGCTTTTAGGATTTCACCATTGAAAATTATGTTGGCTCTGGGTTTTTCATATATACCTTTTATCACGTTCAGAATGTTTCCTTCTATTCCTATCTCTTGCAGTGTTTTTATCAGGAAAGAGTGCTGTATTTTGTTGAATGTTTTTTCTGCATCTATAGAGATGATTCATGTGTTTTTTTTCTTTCAATCTATTTATGTGGTGTATTACATTGATCGATTTTCTTATGTTGAAACATCCTTGCATACCCAGAATGAAATCCACTTGGTCATGGTGTATAAATCATTTGATATGTTGTTGAATGCAGTTTGCAAGTATTTTGTTGAGGATTTTAGGATCTAGTTTCATTAGAGAGATTGGTCTGTAATTTTCCTTTCTTGTGGCATCTATGTTTGGCTTAGTTATTAGGGTAATGTTGGCATCAAAGAATGAGTTAGGCAATGTTCCTTCTACTTTTATATTTTGGAAGAGCGTAAGCAGGATTGGTGTTACTTCTTTCCACAATGTTTGGTAGAATTCACCTGTGAAGCCATTTGGTCCTGGGCTCTTCTTAGATGTGAGGTTTTTGATGACCAAGTCTATCTCTTTACTTGTAATTGGACTATTGAGTTCATCAGTTTCTTCTTTTGTCAATGTAGGCTACTTGTGAGTTTCTAGGAATGTGTCCTTTCCCTCTAAATTATCATTCTTGTTGGCATATAATTTTTTTAAAGTATCCTCTTATGATACTCTTTATTTCTGTGGGGTCAGTAGTGATATCCCATTTCTCATTTCTTATTTTATGTATTTGCATCAGTTCTCTCTTTTTCTTTGTTAGTCTGGCTAAGGATTTGTCAAATTTATTGATCTTCTCAAAGAACCAGCTTTTGGTTTTCTTTATTTTTTCCTAGTCCTTTTTTATTTTCCTTTCATTTAGTTCTGCTCTAATCTTTGTTATTTCCTTTTTTCTACTTCCTTTGGTGTTAGTTTGCTGTTGTTTTTCCAATTCCTCCAGGTATGCTGTTAGGTCTTCAATATTAGCTCTTCTTTTTTTGATATATGCTTTATGGCTATGAATTTCCCTCTCAGTACAGCTTTGGCTGCATCCCAAAGGTTTTTGATATCTTGTGTTGTTATTTTCATTCGTTTCAAGGTAGTTACTGATTTCTTTTGAGTTTTCCTTCTTGACCCACAGTTCGTCTAAGTGTGTGTTGTTTAACTTCCATATCTTTGTGCCTAATCTGGTTCTCTGACCTTTAGTGATTTCCAATTTTATTCCATTGTGGTCAGAGAAATTACTTAATATAATCTCAATCTTTCTGAATCCATTGAGAGTTTTTCTGTGGCCTAGCATATGTTCTATCTTGGAATATGATCCATGTGCACTCGAGAAGAATGTATATCCCATTGTATTTGGGTGTAGCATTCTGTATATATCTATTAGGTCCTGATCCTCTAATGTATTATTCAGAGTCTTTGTTTCCTTATTGATTCTCTGTCAAGATGTTCTCTCTAATGGTGATAATGGTGTATTAAATTCCCACTATAATTGTAGAGGCATTTATGTCTCCACTTAGTCTTTCCAGTGTTTACCTCGTGTATTTTGAGGTGCCCTGATTAGGTGCATAAATGTTTATGATTGTTCTTTCTTCTTGAAGGATTACCCCTTTTACTAATATATAGTGTCCACCTTTGTCTCCTACAAAAGTTTTGCATTTAAAGTATATTTTGTCTGATATTATTATAGCTACTCCTGCCTTTTTTTGGTTATTGTTTTCTTGTAAAACTGTTTTCCAGCCATTCACTTTCAACCTCCTTGAATCCCTGGGTCTAAGGTGGGTTTTTTGTAAGCAACATATAGATGGGTCTTATTTCCTTATCCATTCTGCCAATCTGCGTCTCTTGACTGGTGAGTTTAATCCATTAAGATTCAGTGTTATTACTCTCAAGGAATTTCTTACATCAGCCATATTTTCTTTGGGTTTATGTACAATTTTGGGTTTAATACAATTTTGTTGCAAATTAGGCTTTGCAAATGTTTCTCTGAATGATTCTAACTAACTACTATAATATATGTGTGTATATATGCATGTGTATGTGTTTGTATAATCATATGCAATGGTGATCATGGCTAATGGATTACTTTGATTTTGATTGTCTTTTTTTGGTAGGCAAAAGAATGAAGAAAAGTTAAACAGAATGTTAAGCACAGATTAGAAAAGAAGAGAGAATTTTATACATAAGCTTAGAATTTAAGGACACACCATAGTGTAGGCAAGGAAATAAAGAGTTTTTAAGACACAAGAAAATGAGAAAAAAAAGTGAAGGTTCCAAAGCATGGACTGTGGGCATGCTGCAGAATTAGATGTGTCTTGAATTTCTTTTAATATATTTTGAACTTGTCTGATGCTGCTATTTTGGTTGGATTTTGCATATATTCACAATCCATATTTATTTCCATGTGATTCTCAGTTACCACCCAGGACTCTCGTAATCCTTCCTAGTTCCACATTGCATGGCTTTTTCTCTCTTGCAATAAAACCCACAATTTTTTTTTTCCATACACCACTAACTCTCCAGATCCTTCAGTCATTATTGGTTCCAACCCCAAATTGGAAAAATACTACCATAAGTTTATGGCTCAGAGGGTCAGTTTTTCTTTTAAACTATGAGGCAGCTTTTTACAAAGGCCATCCTTTTTGTTTGTTTGTTTGTTTCTCTGAATAATTTTTCAGATGATCTCATTTGTCAGAGAAGTCACTGCCTCCTTACTGTAGGATCACTTTCATATACTTTCATATTTCCTTGTGAGTCCATGTTATCAAATACTTCAAAATGCATAGAGGCCCAAAATTGTTTTCTGCCATTCCTCATACCTTTTAACTGCTTAAATCCCTTTATTTCAATTATGAAACACTTGATTTTTGTTCCCTAGGCCTTTCATGATATGATAACCTTCCCATAAGTTTTGCACATGCAACAGTTTCCATTACTCTAATTTGTACATGTCGGTTAAAATCATGGAGCCTTGGAGACAGCATGGCCCAATGACTCGGGTTCTGGAGTCAAGCAGACTCCTTCAGCCACATTAACCATTTGACTTTGGATCTTTTAGCAAACCTTTTAGAATTTCTTTATCATTAAAATGACAAGTACAATAATACTACTTAACCTCCTAGAATTCTTGGGACAATAATGTATACAAAGCTCCAGCCTAGTCCTTGATCCATATTAATGCTCAGTTCATTATCAATAGCTTCCTCCCTTATTCAAATGAACACTTGAAAAAATGTGCAAACTAACCAAAGAAGGGCAAGTAAATGATCCCTTTACTTGCTGGTCAATATTAAATTAAAAAAAAAAAATTAAATATTTAAATATTTAAAAAATAATAATAATCCGTAGAGTGTTCTAAAGTTTAGTGAAACAAGATACTCTTACATTCTTGATGGTTAGGTTCTTTCATCATAAATTTTTCTTCTTCATCTCATCTTCCTTCTTTCCCACATCTGATTTCTATGTTAATAATCCCAGTGCTTTCTTTTTATATAATTTATAGTTTATGCATACATTTAGATAGACATACTGTCACACACATACTATATATATTTATGTAAGGGAGACATAGAGAATTACAGAAAAATAGAGATAGTTAATGTTAGTGTTTTGTACTGCAGGGATTTACTTTTTCCACATACTATTACACTGTATTGTTATGCTATGTTAATATATTTTATTGCCATCCTTATGTTGCATGTCACTATAGTTCCTTTTTTGACTGCTCTTTACTATTTCATTGGGAGGATATACCACAGTTTATTCTTCAATTATCCAATTGATGGGAAATTGGGATATTACCAGATTTTTGTTACTGTGAACAATTCTTATACATTTATCCTGCTGTATAAAGGCAAAGATTCTCTTAGGTATATATTTGGGAGTGGAATTGCTTAATCTTCATGTATACATGTTCAAATTTAGAATATAAAGCTAAATTACCTTACAGAGTGTTTGTGCCAGTTTAAACTCTCAAGAGCAACATGTAAAAGATCCAAATGATCATCTCCAGCACCTGGTATTGCCAGAGTTTTATATGTTTGCCAACTGAATTGGTATATTTGTTCATTTTATTAATAGGTTCCTTGTGAAATGCTTGTCCATATCTTTTAACCCAGTTTTCCTTTTGATTCCTTGCAATTTGCATCAAATGTCAAAAATGTGAATACTCTTTGGCATCACATTTAGTATTTTATCATATGGAGATACATTTTTAAAGAAGTATGCCTGAAGGCATTCACTTAAGCTTTATTTGTTACAGCAAAATGCAGTAAACAAGCTTAATGTCCAACAAATGAGGACTGCCTAAATAAATTATAATAGTAAAAAAAAAAAAAGAAATATTTATGTGTATAAAATAATGATGGTGATCACATGCATGAAATGTAAGAAAGTTACTGATGATGAAATGTTAAGAAAAAATATATAGATACATCATGATTCTATTTTTTAAATACATGGAGGAAACACATTCTCTATGTGTAGGTGTGTGTGTGTGTACTTATATACAACATTAGAAATAGATACACCAAGTGACTATTAATAATTCCTGCCTCAGGAGGGAGGGATTTAGAATAATTTATGTTCTGTTATTTTTGCTTATCTGTTTTTACTGTAAATATTCATTAGGATGTCTTTAAAGTATAGCTATACTTAGGTACATAAAGGCATAGAAATCTTAGGTATCTTATGGACAGGAACACAGCCAAGAAGTGATATAGCTGGGCCTACAACCCAGACATCCCCAAATTGCCTCTTAGCATGGATTTATTCTTTCTTCAATTCCCTGGGGTCCTACTCCAGAAATGCTGGTATCAGTGTCTTTCTGGTCAAGTGCTAGTCTTTGAAATGCTAGAAAGTGAGTCTTTCCCTGCTTAACAGTGATAACTGGATGATGCTTGGGTAAAAAGGAATATCATGGGATAACAATAAATTGGAGGTATGGGTAGGTGGGCAGAAATCTAACTGTTCTTGTGCATGTAATTAATCTAAAATGAAGGCTTTGTGTAGAGCCAATCTAGGGAAGAGGACTCTTTCTTACAGTTTTCAGATATTTTCTGATATTAAGAAAGATTTGTTATTAGCAAATTTAAAAGTCATTTCCCCACATGTTCTCTCAGTAGCATGATGACAGATTAGTAAGCCTATCATTAACCTAGTGTATCACTGGTTGTGAAAAAGCCACTGGATTTTTAGGAGAATTAATTTTTATTTTAGTTTTAGTAAATTGAATTTTACTATTTTTCAATTCTTTATTTTCATCAGTGTCTATTTCTCTCAGGCCTTTTCTCATTACTTTACATCAAATTTTAACCTTGGTTCAGAACATTCCCAAGATAGCTCCTGATAAAAACACAATAAAGAACAAATTAAAAATAAACAGAATTTAAAAGGGGACTAAATATCTAGGAAACCATAATCTATTCTCAGTCAAACTGATAAACCTATTGAAAATAATCCCTCAAATCCAGAATAACCCTACACTATATCATGATCAGGGCAATGGGATTATAATTTGTCTTTTTTAAGGCTAGGACCTAAACATTATGTGAGTCAATGTGGACACAAGGAGTTGAAGAGACACAAAGGGAAGGCAGGGCAAAGTTGGAATATAATGCTGCATCAAGAACTTAAATATCACCTACTACTTTGAACTCTTCCTCTTGCTCCAACTTTCCTATTGTTATTCCTCTATATCCTCTTAGTTCACCTTCCTCATTTTACTGGTGTCCCTGACCATACTTCTTTCAGCTTTTGCCACTGTTATTACCTATGAATCTATAAACACTAATCATTTGGTACCTTTCTAACATATCCATAACATCCTTCTATTCATGTATAACTGAAGACAGAGCAGGACTGTTCCTACATAGATCATGTTTAATGAAAAAGATTTGTAAAACTCACAGCTTTCTTATAAACCATTTAAAACATACGAGGGAGATTTCAAAAGCATCATGTCTTTCCTCAGGCCTAAACATCTGTCAGCACTAAATTCCTTATTAAATTATCCTAGGGTTTTTTGCTAGAAAAGAATGACTTAAAGAACAAATTGTTGCTTATTGTATCAAGATCTACTGGCCATTAGCTAAACCTTTGCCTGGTCACTGAAAAACTAGAAACTTCTTTCTTTCTTTCTTTGCCTTTAACCATCGAAACTTAGACAAAACTTCAGTAATGTGTTCACTGATATCTATGAGCCCAATGCACCAACTATTTTTATATCACAATAAAAAACAAATTAAAAGTAAACAGTTTGAGTTTGTGTTTCAAAACAAGACTAAAGAGCAGTGGTAGCATAGCAGTTACAAGTGTGAGTTTTTGATTTTATAAGCCTATGTTGAAATCTGGACTCAGTCTTGTACTAGTCATGTGGATCTAGTAAGTCACTTAACCTCTAAGCCAGGATTCCTCTTTGGTAAAATGGGGATGACAACTGTTCTTATATTATGTAATTGTTACTAGAAATTTGTTGGATAAATATGAAAAACTGATCTCAGTGCCAGGCACATACATGGCACATACTCATTTTATTGTAGTTTAATGCTATTATGAATAACATGTCAGGAAGAAATATGACTGAAGGATTGGGGATGAAGAGTGGTGGCTTCTTGAAAGCTCTGGGGATGATGGAAATGGTGGGCAAGTTCATATTCACTTATTCACCTTATTGACTAGCCCAGACATCCAGATAAACATCTTAACCTAACATTAGGGTAGAGAGACCAGAAGAATGGTCCAAACTCACCTATATCCAAGGTTCTGAACTCATCTGTATCTGAACTTCTTTGGACATACACCATCTTATATTTTTCTGTAATCATCACAGGACCGGTTCATTCAATTTTATAATTCAGTTTGTGAAAGATCATAACCTGTTGACAAAAACAAACTGAAAAAAAAATGTGATTACTGAGTTGCCATTTGGATTTCCATATTTGATTTTTGGGGGACCACTTCTGTGGGAAAATGTGCACTAAGTTTAGGAGAGTGAAACAATAAAAATTTTTACCATGACCAAAGGAATACTGATTAGAAGTAGTTAAGTATGTGATTAGAGTCATTCACATCCTGACAATCAATTAGCTTTTTATTTTAAAAAAAGGCAGAATTGTTCAGAAAAATCCAAAATCAAATCAGAGATTTTCTAGTGGTATTCCTAAAATAAAGCATTTCAAGAAGAAACTTGCAAAAGTACAATCTTTCTCAGTTCTACTGATAAAACAAAAATAAGGATATGTAAAAAGGATTTGCTTCTCCCTTATGAAATCTCTCATTTGATACTCCCAAAGGAAATAAAATCTGCCTTATTTCTATGCCCACCTGCACTGAACTTCAATGTTGGTATATATATATATTGAAGAACCTTAAGTTCATTTTCCCTCTGGGGTGGATTCAGCATATGGTCTGCTCCTAAGGCAAACATTTATTTAAACTTTGTCTATTTTTTAAAATATTTTTTTGCTTTTCAAAAGATACCTAGATTACATAAATGTTACACAAAAATTTATAGGGATTCCTATATGCCCCACCTCCCCCACCTCCCACAACCTGCCACATAAACATCCTTCATTAGTGTGGCACATCACCTGCAATGGATGTATACATCCTGGGGCTTTCCCATTAAGCATGGACCTTAGTTCACATTGTAGACCACACTCTCTCACACAGTTCTGCATGTATATGATGATATAAAATGGCCTATAACTGTCATCGCAATGTCACTTAGGATAAATCCCAAAAGGAATTCTTCCATTTTATTTCTAGTTTTGCTTGCTTTCACCCTGAAAGTAATTAACTTCAGTGGCAGCTAATTATAAGTAAAGAGAAATCAGAGTCTATATGGTTGTTTGGTGTAGACTTGGCAAAGTGCTTTTAGATTGGAAAGCCTTTTTGCTGTATGCATTTCAATTCATTTTGCACTGTATTTATTATCCAGGATTAATGATTTAACTATGACCTTTCACCTAATGATAGGATCTCACACAGAGAAAAATAATTATTTTAACAAAAAGAATACTAGTGCTATGAAGGAGAAATGAGAATGGCTGGGAGGGAGTAAAATATGACACAAGCAAAGTCATGACTAAACCTACTACCTGCCTTTCATCATCACAGTCCCATGAAAACTGTCTTGTGTCAAAGAACATATGCTTCTATATTTGGATTGGGAAATCCTCTTCCATGTGTATATTTCAGACAGAAATAAGTCCCAGAAAAATAACCTGGGAAAGGAGACATAGGTGAAGATAACTGAAGTGAGAGGTGCTACTTACTGTTAGCACCAAACATCAGGATCATGGAAGAATCTGGAAATTAATGAGCTTCCAGCCAAATGACTCATACCATATCCTCTATTTCCCTGAAAATGACCCTCATAAAACTCACCAATGCATTTTGTCACCAACTCCTTTTTAAAAGAAAAACCAGGCATCCTTTTTAACATGTATTGTCTGTTTGAAATAAATATGTTGTAATGGTTTTCTAAATAAAATAAAAATAGTTATTTGGATATTAGAGGGGACTTAAAGTCTCTATTTCTGTGAGAGGGCTCTATGCTTCATAGGCTCTTGAGACAATTCTGTACCCAATCCAAAGGAATCAGCACCACAGAACAGCAGCCCTCCACACACTGACCAGGGAGGAATTTCTACCTGGCTGCTTCTTAGCAACTGTAAGAACACAAAGATAGTCTAAGGGACATGCTATCAAGCTCCTTCCCCAGGTTTGTATCAAGTTAGAGCATCCAAAAGCAATATACCTAGACCTCAGTAACTTAGGCCCATGCAGAAAGCCACCTGTGAATTACAATAATAGACTTGGCTTTAATCAAGGGCCATCTCCCATTTCCTACCAAATTATTGATAAAGGAAATAGCCTCTATGTTTTGCAATACCAACATAAAAATTTTATTTCAGAATATAATATAAGAAAAAATGTTGCTTCTCCTGAAGAACTGACATGTTTTCTTTTATTAATAACATGAATTCATAATCCACTGTGTTTACTTTAATTGCCTCTACTGCTAGGAATCTCAGAGCTAAGGTCATTATACAATCACAATAACTAAGTGATCCTAGATGAATTATTTATTTATTTACTCCCAATTCTGTGGATGGATTTAAGTTTTCTAGTTTTATTTCAATAGATTTCTTTTAATAATTTTTTTTTATTTTTTAAAAGATACTTAGATTATATAAATGTTACACAAAAATTATAGGGATTCCCATATAACTCACCTCCCATACCTCCCACAACTTCCCACATAAACATCCCCTATCAATATGGCATATCACCTGCAATGGACATATACATCCTGGGGCTCTACCACTAAGCATGGACCAACCATAGTTCACACTGTAGACCACACTCTCTCCCACAAAGTCATGCGTGCTAAATGCTGATGCAAAATGGCCAATATCTGCCATTGTAATGTCACTCAGGATAAATCCCAAGTCCTGGAAAAGCCCCCGTATTAAAACTGCTTTTCCCTCTCCCTGCTCCAAAAGCACCCATTGGCCACTGGCACCACCTCAACGTTGTAACTTCCTCCATTTGCTTGAATCACAATATGTCTACAACAGAATACCAGTAAGTCCACTCTAGTCCATAGCTCTTCCCTCAATCCTGAGGAGGCTGGGATGGTGATATCCACTCCACCTCCAACAAGAGAGGGCACACATCCCATGGATAAGATGGATGGGACCATCCTGCCTGCAGCTGCAGACTCTCTCCATTCCATGGGATGGCCCATAGTCCATCATCTCCTTGCCAGGTGACTTGGGTGAGTCCGTTGAGCTGTAGAGGAGGAGTTGCAGCTCCACTGAGATCCCAGGCACAGCTGGCATAGGCGCAGGCCAAAGGCTCCAGTCTCTGGAAGTACACCTACAAACTCCAGCACCACATACAGGTTTGAATAGAAGGGACTGTTGGACCATGTGCAGGGAGGACTTATTTGAGTCCAACTCTGTCACTCTCAGGAGCACAGATTTCAAAGTATAGCCCACTGATAAGGCATCAATCTCTGGAGCTATCCCCCCTTATATAGGACCTGAGTGTTTCCAGAGCCCTCAGGAGCCCCTCTGTGTGGGGTGATATCCACTTAGGTGTTCTATGATATCCTACTGAGGTGTGCATAAGCGTTATCTTTGGTATGATCACCCGACTCTCTTTGAAGTCTCTTAGCCATATGAACTCATTTGTCTTTATCTTTTCCCCTTTTTATTCAAGGTCTTTTTCTAGTCATATTGCCAGTTGGCACATAGTATTAATCCCTCATTGCCAGGGAGGCTCATCCCGGGAGTCAAATCCCACGCTGGTGGGGCAGGTAATGCATTCATATGCTGAGTTTGGCTGAGAGAGGCCACATTTGGGCAAAAAGGAGGTTCTCAGGTGGCAACACTTAGTCACTCCATAACAGAAGGCTATGTTTCAATTACAAGAGCAAAGACTCATAAGGCTAGTCATCAGTATCAAGGGTCCATTAGTGGACCATCCTTCTTTGCCAGACACTGCCCCTGCCCTCGGGAGACTGTTGCTGCTCCCTTGGAGAATGTGGCAGAGATCTCCAGGCTGGGAATTCAGTATTCTCTCATTTATTGAGTGATTCTCCACCCACTGTGACCATGCCCCACCCATTGATCATTTGAACAAATTTATATATCTTTCATGTATATTCAGGTGAACTTCCTCCCATGAAACCCCCATCACAGACACCCCCCACCAGTGATCCTCTCCTGCCTCCGTTGTAACCCTTCTGTGATCTAAACCTTCCTTGAAGATGAAGCACATATAATAGCCAAATACAATTAATAGGAAAATGAAATAATAATAAGTTTAAATGTAAGAGATAAAATACATGGAAACTTAAAAAAAACACTAAAAATAAAATAAAATAAAATTAAAGAATTGGGATATTCAAAAAATGGGAAAAAAACAAAAAAATTTAAAAAACAATTTTTAAACATTTTTCCTTTTATCACTGCATTATCGGGTGTCCAGTATGTACCATGGCACCTTCCTACTATCACTCCCCAGTGTCTCCCAAATTTTCATTTAATTTTCAAAGAAGTTTTAGGTCACAACAAAGTCACATACAGAATACTAGAGACTTTCATATACCCAACCTCCTCCCCCATTCCTCACCCCATATTAAAACCCTTTTTTATGTGGATGGTAGCATTGTTATAATTGTCATACAGATAGTGAAATATAGCTACTAGACATTGTCAATGGTTTACAGTATAGTTTACAATTTAGATGGTACAGTTTAATAATTTTTGATGATATTTACCATGTCCTGTGTCTATCAGTGTAAGGTAATGAAAAACATTTCCCCTGACCACTAAATACTCCCTGTTTGATCTTTTCTGTTCCTTCCACCCCATCCCACTGGGGCACATGACAACCCCTGTCTTGACTCATTGGATGACAAAATTCATAGTTACATGCAACATAGTTGACATGCTGATTGTCCTCCCCTATTAGGATTCACCCTTGCTCCTAAGAGACACCCACCTGTCTATTTCTGGGTGAATTGGTCCTCCCAAAGATGGGGGTCCATCTCCTTTGCACTCACTGTGAGGGTCTCCACTCCCCGTCACAACACATTATGACAGAATGAACATGCACACACTCCCCAGAAACCTACTCCACATGTGCCCCATACTGAATGCTCCCCCCAACCTACACCCTAAACCAGTGACCCTACATTGTCATAGTGCCATAAGAGCATTCCCATTCTGGCACTTTAAACCTCATACCCAAAAATCCCATGTTCACCTGGTCCCTCTCCCATCTCTCCCCCCAGTATCCTGGGTATTCTAACCTGCCATTCCTAATCTACCCACTTGTTGACCCTGCACCACCACACCCAGTAATATCACTACCCACCTGTCCTATCCTTCAATATGCAACTATACTCTATCACTTTACCATAGATTATGTCTGTATGGGTGATGGCTCACAACCTTCTCTTCTCTTTCTCTCTCTAGTTAACTTATCTTTCAGACAATGGTTCTCAGAGACTGATCACTTTCCTCAAGTCAAATCAGTGAGGTCATATACTGTTCACCCTTCAATACCTGGCTTGCTTCACTCAACATAAGGTCTTCAAGATTCTTCCATCTATTCCATGTGTTAACACTTTATTCCTTGTTACAGCTGAGTAATATTCCATTGTATGTATGTACCACATTTTGTTTATTCATTCATCTGTTGATGGGCATGGGGGTTGATTCCAACTTTTGGCAATAGTGAACAATGCCGCTATGAACATTGGTGTGCATATATCTGTTCATGTCCTTGCTTTCAATTCTTCTGGGTATATATCCAGCAGTGGAATTGCTGGATCATATGGAGATCTATTGTTAGTTTTTTGAGGAACTGCCAAACTGTCCTCCACAGTGGCTGGATCATTCCACAATCCCACCAGCAGTGGATGAGGGTTCCTATACCTCCACATCCTCTCCAACACTTATAGGATGCTGTTTTTTAATAGCTGCCATTCTGGTAGGTGTAAGATGGTATCTCATTGTAGTTTTGATTTGCATTTTCCTAATAGCTAGTGATGTCGAGCATTTTTTCATGTTCTTTTTAGCCATTTGTATTTCTTCCTTGGAGAAGTGTCATTTCACTCACTTGCCCAATTTTAAATGGGTTGTTTGTCTTTTTATTTTCAAGGTGTTGGATTTCTTTATATATGCAGGATATTAGGTTCCTATCAGATATATGGTTGCCAAATATTTTCTCCCATTGGGTAGGCTGCCTTTTTATTTTCTTAGTAACATCCTTTGAGGTGAAGACGTTTCTAATTTTGAGGCAATCCCATTTACCTATTTTTTTCTTTTGCTGCTTTTGCTTTGGGTGTGAAGCTCATGAAACCATTTCCTATTACAAGGTCCTGTAGATGCATCCCTACATTATCTTCCAAGGTCTTTATGGTTTTGGCTCTTATATTTAGATCTTTGATCCATCCTGAGTTGATTATTGTATAAGGTGTGAGATGGTGTTCCTGTCTCATTCTTTTGGATATGGATATCCAGTTCACCAAGCACCACTTCTTGAAGAAGCCATTCCCTCCCAATAGAGTGGGCTTTGTGGCCTTATTGAATATCAGATGACTGTATATGCGAGGATCTATATCGGAGTTCTCAATTCGGTTCCATTGGTCAGTGTGTCTATCCTTGTGCCAATACCATGCAGTTTTGACCACTGTAGCTTTGTAGTATGTTTTAAAGCGAGGTAGTCTGATACCTCCAACTTCATTTTTCTTTTTCAATATGTCTTTGGCAATTCGGGGCCTCTTACCTTTCCAAATCTATTTTGTAGTTAGTTTTTTGAGTTCCTTAAAAAATACAGTGTTTATTTTTTATTGGGATTGTAATAAATCTGTACGTTAGCTTGGGTAGGATAGACATCTTGATGATATTTAGTCTTCCTATCCATGAACAGGGAATATTCTTCCATTTATTTAAATCTTCTTTGATTTCCTTTAACACTGTTGTGTAGTTTTCTGTATATAAGTCCTTTGCATCTTTAGTTAAATTTATTCCTAGGTATTTGATTCTTTTAGTTACTATTGTAAATGGCATTTTCCCCCTTGATTTCCTCCTCAGTTTACTCATTATTGGTGTACAGAAATGCTACTGATTTTTGAGCATTGAGCTTATAGCCTGAGACATTACTGAACTCTTTTACAAGTTCTACAAGCTTTGTGTAGATTACTCAGAGCTTTCTACATATAGGATCATGTCATCTGCAAATAATGAAATTTTTACTTCTTTTTTTCCAATTTGGATGCCTTTTCTACCGTTTTCTTGCCTCAGCACTCAAGCAAGTACTTCTAAGACAATGTTAAATAGGACTGGTGGTAGTGGGCATCCTTGTCTTGTTCCCGATCTCAGAGGGAAATCTTTTAGGATTTCATCATTGAAGATGATGTTAGCTTTGTTTTTTTCATATATACCCTTTATCATGTTCAGAAAGTTTCCTTATCTTCCAATCTTTTTTTTTTTATAGGGAAAGTGTTTTTATAGGGAAAGTGTGCTGTATTTTCTCGAGTGCTTTTTCTGCACCTGTAGAGGTGATCATGTGATTTTTTTCTTCCAATCTGCTTATGTGGTGTATTACATTGATTGATTTTCTTATATTGAACCATCCTTGCATACCTGGAATGAAACCGACTTGGTCATGGTGTATAATTCTTTTGATATGTTGTTGAATACTATTAGTAAGCATTTTGTTGAGGATTTTAGCATCTAGGTTCATTAAAGAAATTGGTCTGTAATTTTCCTTTCTTGTGGTATCTCTGTTTGGTTTTGGTATTAGGGTAATGTTGACATCGTAGAATGAGTTAGGCAATATTCCTTCTATTTCTATTTTTTGGAAGAGCTTAATCAGAATTGGTGTTAGCTCTTCCCTGAATGTTTGGTAGAATTCAGCTGTGAAGCCATTTGGTCCTGGTCTCTTCTTAGTTGGGAGGTTTTTGATGACTGAGTCTGTCTGTTTACTTGTAATTGGGCTGTTGATTTCTTCAATTTCTTCTTTCATCAATGTAGGATCTTTGTGAGTTTCTAAAAATTTGTCCATTTCCTCTAAATTATCAACTTGTTGGCATATAATTTTTCAAAGTATCCTCCTTTGATACTCTTTATTTTTGTGGGGTCAGTAGTGATATCCCCTTGCTCATTCCTTATTTTTTGTATTTGCATCTCTTCTCTCTTTTTCTTTGTTAGTCTGGCTAAGGGTTTGTCAATTTTATTGATCATCTCGACGAACTAGCTTTGTTTTTTTTAATTTTTTCTAGTGCTTTCTTATTCTCTATTTCATTTAGTTCTGCTCTAATCTTTCTTATTTCATTTGTTCTACTACCTTTAGGTTTAGTTTGTCATTGTTTTTCCAATTCCTCCAAGTGTGCAGTTAGGTCTTCAATCTTAGCTCTTTCTTCTTTTTAAATATATGTATTTATGGTTATGAACTTCCCTTTCAGGACAGCTTTGACTGCCTCCCATAGGTTTTGATATGTTGTGTTGTCAATTTCATTAGTTTCAAGGTAGTTACTGATTTCTTTTGAGATTTCCTCCTTGACCCAATGTTTGTCTAAGAGTGTGTTGTTTAACTTCCGTATCTTTGTGCCTAATTTGTTTCTCTGGCCCTTAGTGATTTCCTATTTCATTCCATTGTGGTCGGAGAAATTATTTTGTATAGTCTAATTTTTTTTTGATTCATTGAGAGTTTTTCTGTGGCCTATCATGTGGTCTAACTTGGAGTATGAACCATGTGCACTCGAGAAGAATGTAAATCCTGCTGTATTTGGGTGTAGTGTTCTTTATATGTCTATTAGGTTCAGGTCCTCTAATGTATTGTTCAGAGTCTTTGTTTCTTTATTGATTCTCTGTCTAGATGTTCTGTCTAATGATGATAATGGTGTATTAAACTCCCCTGCTATAATTATAGAGGCATTTATTTCTCCACTTAGTTTTTCCAGAGTTTGCCTCATGTATTTTGAGGCACCCTGATTAGGTGCATAAATATTTATGATTGTTCTCTCGTCTGGAGAGATTACCCCTTTTACTAATATATAGTGTCCATCTTTTCTCTTACAATAGTTTTGCATTGAAAGTCTATTTTGTCTGATATTAGAATAGCTATTCCTGCCCTTTTTTGGCTATTGCTGGCATGTAAAATTGTTTTCCAGCCATTCACTTGCAGCCTCTTTGAATCCCTGGGTTGAAGGTGCGATTCTTGTAGACAGCATATATATGGATCATATTTCCTTATCCAATCTGCCATTCTGTGTCTCTTGAGTGGTGAATTTAATCCATTAACATTCAGTGATATTACTAGCTACAAATTTCTTACTTCAGCCTTATTTTCTTTGGGTGAATATATGTCATATGTTGGTTTTTTTCTGTTTTTGTCTTTTTAGTTGTTTTTAAACTCTCCTCCAACTCTCTTTCCCTTGTTTTTTCCTTTCAACTTGTAGAACTTCCTTTAGTATTTCTTGAAGTGCAGGTTTCTTACTGGCATACTCTCTTAATTTCTGTTTATCTGTGAATATTTTGAACTCTCCATCATTTTTGAATTCCAGTTTTGCTGGATAGAGAATTCCTGGCTGGAAGTTTTTTTCTTTTAGTACTTTGACTATGTCATATCACTATCTTCTTGCCTCCATGGTTTCAGATGAGAAATCAGCACTTAATCTTATTGTGCTTCCCTTGTATGTGATGGTTCTCTTTTCTCTTGCTGCCTTGAGTATTTTCTCTTTGTCTTGAGCATGGAACATTTTGACAAGTATGTTCTTGGAGTTGGCCTGTTGAGATTTATACTGTTTGGGGTGCACTGTGCTTTCTGGATCTGCACATCCATCTCTCTCAATAGGGTTGGGAAGTTTTCAGCCACTATTTCCTTCACCACTCCTTCTGTTCCCTTTCACTTCTCTTCTCCTTCTGAGATGCCTATAATGTGTATGTTTGTGCATTTTGTGTTCTTGGTTAAATCCCTGAGTCCCTGCTGGATTTTTTTCTATCTTTTTATCTATCTGTTCTACTATCTGTTTGATTTCAGATGTATTGGCCTCCACATCACTAATTCTTTCTTCTGCCTGTTCCAATCTGCTGTTATGTGAATCCAGTGTCTTTTTTATTTCTTGGATTGTGCCATTGATCACCAACATATCTGTTATCTTTTTATGTATGCTTACAATTTCTTCAGTATGTTTTCCCAGTGTCTTCTTAATATCCTTGATCTCTTCCTTCATGTCATTAAGTTGGTCTGTGATATTTGTTTGGAAAGCTTTGATTAGTTGTTCAATGTTCTATATCTCTTCCTAGTTTTTAGTTTGTTCATTGGACTGGTCCATGTCTTCCTGTTCCTCAGTGTGGTTTGTAATTTTTTGTTGCCCTCTAGTCATCATTTCACCTTGATGGGTTTATTCAGTTGATTATCTTCTTTCTCTGCTCTACAGTTTTACTTAGCTGGTGGTTTTGTGTGTGTTAAATTTTCTCTTTGACACTTTTTCTTCTTATTTTATTTCCTTGCTTCTTTCTATGTTCCCTTAAATGCAAAAGATTAGGGTCAGAGAAATTGAAAGATGTGAGAAAGGAAGAAGGATTAGTAATATTGATAAAAGTTTGAAGAGGGTCCATATAAAACTTAGTGAAATGAATATTTAATTCATGTAGGCAGTGTAGAATAATAGGAAAAATTGTAGTAGCTACAATGGACTGGGAAACCAAATAGAGGAATATATATATAATGATTTAGAAGACTAGAATGATGAGGAGGGAGAGAAGGAGTAAAGAAAGGGCTGAAAGTAAAAAGTTAATATTAATAAAAATAGAAGAAAACAGAATAGATAGAATGGAAATTGACACCCTTGAACTTGTGGGCTAATGAAAAAAATGTGGTATGTAAGAACCACAACAGAAAGCAGAAATCAGATAGATGAAGGAATGAAAGATAGCTTGGGAGACAAGATCAATATACACATAGAATGGAAAATCACTGAAGAAGAAGTACAGCAAAGAAGAGAGAAGCTAGCAGCACAATTCTCTACCGAGGAATCCATGCTGTCAAGCTCCCTCCAGATAGATGTCCCTGAGTTTCCTGCTCTGTGTGCCCACAGCACAGACCTCCGGGCAGCACTCTGTCCCCAATCAGCTGTCCTCAGAGAGCGAGTCAGTGAGTGTCCTCCTAAACCAAAGCCATCTTGCCTCCTCAATAATGGTGTTTTAATATCCCCCAATAAAACTGTAGAGGCATCTATTTCTTCACTTAGTCTTCTGTATGTTTGCCTCATGTATTTTGACAAGCCCTGGTTGGGTGAATAAATTTTTATGAGTGTTCTTTCTTCTTGATAGATTATCCCTTTTATTAATATATGGTGGCCTTCTTTCTCTCTTAACAATAGTTTTCCTTTTTATAGTCTATTTTGTCTCATATTATTATGGTATACCCAGCCATTTTTTATTATTGTTTGCATGTAAAATTGTTTTCCAACCATTCACACACCCCTTTCACCCCTGTATCTAAGGTGAGTTTCTCATAGACAGCATACAGATGGGTCCTATTTCCTTATCCATTCTGCCAATCTCTGTCTCTTGATTGGAGAGTTTAATCCATTAACATTCAATGTTATTAATATAAAGGAATTCCTTCATTAGCCATATTATCTTTAGGTTTCCATATGCCCCATATTTTGTTTTTATTTCTCTTTGTATCTTTTTAGTTTTTCTTCCAATCTCGTCCAACTCTATTGCTCCTGGTTTTTCCTTTCAACCTGCAGATCCCTTTAGTATTTCTTGTTGTACAGGTTTCTTATTGATAAACACTCTTAATTTCTGTTTATTTGTGAATATTTTTTAATTCTCTCTCATTTTTGAATGCCAGATTTTCTAGATAGAGAATTCTTGGTAGGAAGTTTTTCTTTTAGCATGATAATTATGGCATACCACTGTCTTCTTGCCTCCATGATTTCAGATGATAAATTAGCACTTAATCTGTATTAGTCAGCCAAAGTTTTGCTGAAGCAAAATACCAGAAAATGGTTGGTTTTTATAAAGAGTATTTATTTGGGGTAATAGCTAGTTACCAGGCAATAATGAGTTACTTTCCTCTCCAGAGTCTGTTGCCATGTGTTGGAGCATGGTGGCTGCTGATGTCTGTGAGGGTTCAGGCTTCCTGAGTTCCTCTCTTCCTAGGGCTGCCTCTCTCTGGGCTCAGCTGCTCTATCTTCACAGGGACAGTTGTAGACTATCAGGCAAATGGCTCTGTCTCTCTCCCTGGGACTTGATTCTCTTTGGGTTCAGCTGCTCTGCATTTTCCTGGGTGTTTATTTCTTGGGCTCCAGCTCAAATCTCCCAATTCTGTCTTTTGCCATGTCTTTTCTCTGTGAGTCCCTGCCCTACTGATGTGGCCCAATCAAAATCCTAATCATAATTTAATCAATTAAAGGTGATATCTCTGACAGACCGGTTTACAAACATAATTCAATAACTATTTTTGGCACTCATAAACAATGCCACACTGCTATATAATTTAGCTTCACTTGCATGTGATGCTCTTGCTGCTTTCAGTATTCTATCTTTGTCTTGAGCATTGGATATTTTGACAAGTACATGTCTTGAATTAGGCCAGTTAGGATTTATACTGCTTGGGGTGTGCTGCATTTCCTGGACATGTACATTCCATGTCCCTCAATAGAGTTGGGAAATTTTCAGCCATCATTTTCTCCAACACTCCTTCTGCCCCCTTTCCTTTTTCTTCTGGGATAGCTATAATGCATATGTTTGTGCATTTCATGTTGTCATTCTAGTCCCTAATTCCCTGCTGGATTTTTTGTAACTTTTTATCTATCTGTTCTACTATCTGTCTGATTTCAGATGTACTGTATTCCGCATCACTAATGCTTTCATCTGCCTGTTCAAATCTGCTGTTATGTGCTCCCAGTGCATTTTTGATTTCTTGCATTTTGCCATTCATCACCATCATATCCATTATCTTTTTTTGTATGTCTATAATTTCTTTGGTATGAATCTCTTCCTTCACTTTAATAAGCTGACCCATGATGTCTGTTTGGACATCTCTGATTAGTTGTTCCATGTTATGCATCTCCTCCTGTTTTATATTTTTTTCATTAGACTGAGTATGGCTTGTAATTCTTTTTGTTGATGTCTAGGCATCTGTCTTGATGGATTTATTCAGGTGGTTAACCTCACTTTCTACTCTAGGGTTTTATTTTGTTTTGTTTTGTTTGTGTGTGTGTGTGTGTGGTAAGGTTTCCCTTTGTTTTTGTTTTTTTTATTATAGGTAAAAATCAAAATTCTCACAATACATACAAACATTTGCAAAATGATATATAAATATATATGCATATATGTGTATTTGCTTACAAAAATGTTATTTATATATATATATATATACATATATTTTAAGAGGTGCTTAGGTTACCTAAAATATTACACGGAACCCACTGGGATTCACATGTTGCCCACCTCCCACACCTCCCACCACATCCCACACAAACATCTCCCACAGTGTGGCCCACCAACCTCAATGAACTTACACATCCTGGAGCCTTGCCACCAACCATAGACCACAGTTTACACTGTAGACCACACTCTCTCCCACTCAGTTCTGAGTGGTGTGTGCTGATTTAAAATGGCCTACATCCATTGCCACAACAGTACTCAGGACAACCTCCAACTCCCAAAGAAGCCCCTGTATTTCAACTGCTCATCCCCTCCCTACCCAAAAACTGTCAAGTGGCCACTGGCTCCACCTCATTGTTATAATTTCTTGCATTGCAAGAATCACCATATGTGAGCAAGAGAATACCATCAAGTCTACTCTAGTCCATAGTTCTTCCCCCAATCCAGAGGCGACTGGGATGGTGATGTCCACTCCAACTCCAAGTGAAAGAGGGCCTACATCCCATGGATGTAGATGCAGATGCAGGCCCTCTCCATTCCCTGGGATGGCCATTTCCCATCGTTGTCTCCTCACCAGGTGACTTGGATGAGTCCATTGAGCTGTAGGGTAGGAGTTGCAGCTCCACCTAGATTTCATGCACACCTGGCACATAGGTAGGCGGGAGGCTCCAGTCTCTGGAAGTATACCTAAGAAATTCCAGCATCACATGTAGGTTTGAATAGAAGGGACTGGTGAACCATGTGCAGGGAGGACTTATTTGAGTCTAATCCTGTCACTCTCAGGAGCACAGATTCCAAAATAGAACCAACTGATAAGGCAACCGTCTCTGGGGCTATCCCCCCTTATATAGGACCAGGGTGTCTCCGGAGCTCTCAGGAACCCCACTGAGTGGGGTGATAGGCACTTAGATGTTCTATGAGCTCCTACTGTGGTGTGCATAAGAGTTACCTCTGGGATGACCTCCCGACTCTCTTTGAAGTCTCTTAGCCACTTGAACTCATTTGTCTTCACAATTTCCCCCTTTTATTCAAGGTCTTTTTCCAGTTGTGTTGCCAGTTGGCACTTAGGAAAAGTTTTCAATTAGCAATAATCGTGCCTCGGATAAACCTCATTGGCTACGATACTGCCACTGCACAAAGCTGCCAGTTGGCACTTGGTATTAATCCCTCGTTGCCAGGGAGACTCATCCCCGGGAGTCATGTCCCACGTTGGGGGGAAGGTAATGCAATCATATGCTGAGTTTGGCTTAGAGAGAGGCCACATTTGAGCAACAAGGAGGCTCTCAGATGGCAACCCTTAGGCACCCCACAACTGCAGGCTAAGTCTCATTTACAAGAGCAAAGACTCACAAGGGTAGTCATCAATTAAAAAAAAAAAAAAAAAAAAAAAACATCAGTGGGTCATCCTATTTTGACAGGGACTGTCCCTACACTCAGAGGACTATTGCTGCTCCCTTGGAGATTGTGGCAGAGCTCTCCAGACTAGGAATTCAGATACCCTCATTTATTGTGTGATTATCCACCCATCGTGATCATGCCCAATCCCCCGATCCTTTGAATGATTTTGTATATCTTTCATGTATATTCAGTTGAACCAATCCCCATGAAACCCGCCCCAGACACCCTCCCCACAATAATTCCCCGCAGTACCCATTGTAACCCTTCTGTGATCCAAATCCTCCATGAACATTTAGTCCATAAAATAATCAAATACACTTACTAGGAAAAAGAAACAAGTGTGATAAGCGTACATGCAAGAGACAAACATAAGGAAACTCAGGGGGAAAAAGAAAAAAAAAAAGAGAGAAGGAAAAAAAAACAAATAATCAAACAAAGAACAAAACAAAATAAAATATAATTAGTGGATTGGGACATTCAAAAAATGGGCAAAAAAGCAAAGGAAATGCCTTTAAAATATATATATATTCATTTTTATTTCCTTTCTCTCTTCTTTTTTCCCTTTTTTCTTTCCCTTTATCACTGTGTTATAGGATGTCTGGTGTGCCATGACACCTTCCTCCTCTCAATCCCCATTGTCTCCCAATTTTTCATTTAATTTTCAAAGAAGTTTTAGGTCACAGCAAAGGCACACACGGAGTGCCGGAGACTCCCAGATACCAAACCACCCCCCATTCCCCACCCCATATTAACTCCCCCTCCTTTTGTTTTTTGGTTGTTAGCATTGTTATAACTGTTATGCAGATAGCAAAATACAGCAACTAAACATTGTCAGTGATTTACAGTATAGTTTACAATTTAGATGATACAGTTTAATAATTTTGATGATATTTACCATGTCCTGTGTCCATTACTGTAAGGTAATGAAAAACCTTCCCCATGACCACCAAACAACCCATTAGATCTTGACTGTTCCCTTCTCCCCAGCCCCCCAGGGCCCATGATACCCCCTTCTCCCAACCCATGGAATGTCAAGATTCACAGTTACATGCCCTGGGGATTTGAACCAGCTCTTCCTAATTCACCCTACCCCCAGTGCTGCACCACCCAACCCAGGAACACCACCACTCATCTGCCCCATCCCCCAACATGCAACCACACTCTATCCCTTTACCATAGATTATGTCCATATGGGTGATGGCTCAAAGCCTGCTTTTCTCTTACTCTCCTTTGTTAACCTATCTTTCAGACAATGGTTCTCAGAGACTGCTCACTTACCTCAGTTCAGATCAGTGAGGTCATATACTGTTCATCCTTCAGTGCCTGGCTTGCTTCACTCAACATAAGGTCTTCAAGATTCATCCACGTTATTCCATGTGTTAGCACTTTGTTCCTTCTTACAGCTGAGTAATATTCCATTGTATGTATGTACCACATTTTGCTTATCCATTCGTCTGTTGATGGGCACCGGGGCTGATTCCAACTTTTGGCAATGGTGAACAATGCCTCTATGAACATTGGTGTGCACATATCTGTTTGTATTTTTGTTTTCAGTTCTTCTGGGTATATACCCAGCAGTAGAATTGCTGGATCATACAGAAGATCTATTGCTAGTTTTCTGAGGAACCGCCAATCTGTCCTCCACAGTGGCTTGACCATACCGCAGTCCCAGCAGCAGTGGATGAGGGTTCCTATTCCTCCACATCCTCTCCAACATTTAGTGTCTCCTGTTTTTTTAATAGCTGCCATTCTGATGGGTGTAAGATGGTATCTGATTGTAGTTTTGATTTGTATTTCCCTGATAGCAAGTGATATTGAGCATTTTTCATTCGATATTTAGCCATTTGTATTTCTTCTTGGAGAAGTGTCTTTTCAGGTCACTTGCCCATTTTTTAAATGGGTTGTTTGTCCTTTTATTTTCGAGGTGTAGGATTTCTTTATATATGCAGGATATTAGACCCCTATCAGATATATGGTTCCCGAATATTTTTTCCATTGGGTAGGCTGCCTTTTTATTTTCTTAATAACATCCTTAGAGGTGTAGAAGTTTTTAATTTTGAGGAGATCCCATTTATCAATTTTTTCTCTTGCTGCTCATGCTTTGGCTGTGAAGTTCATGAAACCATTTCCTATTACAAGGTCCTTTAGATGCTTCCCTACATTATCTTCCAAGGTTTTTATGGTTTTGTCTCTTATATTTAGATCTTTTATCCATCTCGAGTTGATTTTTGTATAAGGTGTGAGATGGTATTCTTCTCTCATTCTCTTGGATATGGATATCCAGTTCTCCAAGCACCACATGTTAAAGAGGCCACTCTCTCCCAACTGAGTGGGTTTCGTGGCCTTCTCATATATCAGATGACTATATATGCGAGGATATATATCAGAAATCTCAATCTGGTTCCATTGGTCAGTAGGTCTATCCTTGTGCCAATACCATGCAGTTTTGATCACTGTAGCTTTGTAGTATGTTTTAAAGTCAGGTAATGTGATACCACCAACTTCATTTTTCTTTTTCAATATATCTTTGGCAATTCGGGGCCTCTTACCTCTCCAAATATATTTTGTGGTTAGTTTTTCCAGTTCCTTAAAAAATATAGTGTTGACTTTTATTGGGATTGCATTAAATCTGTAGATTAGTTTGGGTAGGATAGATATCTTGATGATGTTTAGTCTTCCCATCCATGAACAGGGAATATTTTTCCATTTATGTAAGTCTTCTTTGATTTCCTTTAACAGTGTTGTGTAGTTTTCTGTATATAAGTCCTTTACATCTTTAGTTAAATTTATTCCTAGGTATTTGATTCTTTTGTTTACTATTGTAAATGGTATTTTTTTCCTGATTTCCTCCTCAGTTTGCTGGTTATTGGTGTACAGAAATGCTACTGATTTTTGAGAATTGATCTTATAGCCTGCAACATTACTGATCTCCTTTATAAGTTCTAGAAGCCTTGTTGTCGATTTCTCAGGGCTTTCTATGTATAGGATCATGTCATCTGCAAATAATGAAATTTTTACTTCTTCTTTTCCAATCTGGATGCCTTTTATGTCCTTTTCTTGTCTCAGTGCTCGTGCAAGTACTTCTAAAACAATGTTAAATAGGAGTGGTGATAGTGGGCATCCTTGTCTTGTTCCCGATCTCAGAGGGAAGGCTTTGAGGATTTCAACGTTGAAAATGTTGTTAGCTTTTGGTTTTTCATATATACCCTTTATCATTTTCAGAAAGTTTCCATCTATTCCTATCTTTTGTAGTGTTTTTATGAGGAAAGAGTGCTGTATTTTGTCGAATGCTTTTTCTGCATCTATAGAGATGATCATGTGATTTTTTTCTTTCAGTTTCTTTATGTGGTGTATTACATTGATTGATTTTCTTATATTGAACCATCCTTGCATACCCAGGATGAAACCCACTTGGTCATGGTGTATAATCCTTTTGATATGTTGTTGAATGCGATTAGCAAGTATTTTGTTAAGGATTTTAGCATCTAGGTTCATTAGAGAAATTGGTCTGTAATTTTCCTTTCTTGTGGTATCTTTATTTGGTTTTGGTATTAGGGTAATGGTGGCATCATAGAATGAGTTAGGCAACATTCCTTCTACTTCTATTTTTTGGAAGAGCTTTAGTAGAATTGGTGCTAGCTCTTTCCGGAATGTTTGGTAGAATTCAGCTGTGAAGCCATCTGTTCCTGGACTCTTCTTAGTTGGGAGGTTTTTAATGACTGAGTCTATCTCTTTACTTGAAATTGGGCTGTTGAGTTCATCTATTTCTTCTTTCATCAATGTCGGCTGTTTGTGGGTTTCTAGAAACTTGTCCATTTCCTCTAAATTGTCATTCTTGTTGGCATATAATTTTTCAAAGTATCCTCTTATGATGCTCTTAATTTCTGTCGGGTCAGTAGTGATATCACCTTGCTCATTCCTTATTTTATGTATTTGCATCTGTTCTCTCTTTTTCTTTGTTAGTCTGGCTAAGGGTTTGTCAATTTTGTTGATATTCTCGAAGAACCAGCTTTTGGTTTTGTTTATTGTTTCCAGTGCTCTCTTATTCTCTATTTCTTTTAGTTCTGCTCTAATCTTTGTTATTTCCTGTTTTCTACTTCCTTTAGTTTTAGCTTGTTGTTGTTTTTCCAATTCCTCCAAGTTTGCAGTTTGGTCTTCAATTTTAGCTCTTTCTTCTTTTTTAATATATGAATTTATGGCTATGAACTTCCCTCTCAGGACTGCTTTCACTGCATCCCATAGGTTTTGATATGTTGTGTTGTTGTTTTCATTAGTTTCAAGGTAGTTACTGATTTCTTTTGAAATTTCCTCTTTGACCCACTGTTTGTCTAAGAGTGTGTTGTTTAACTTCCATATCCTTGTGTCTAACCTGTTTCTCTGGCCCTTATTGATTTCCAACTTCATTCCGTTGTGGTCAGAGAAATTACTTTGTATAATCTCAATCTTTCTGAATTCATTGAGTGTTGTTTTGTGGCCTAGCATGTGGTCTATTTTGGAGTATGTTCCATGTGCACTGGAGAAGAATGTAAATCCCGCTGTATTTGGGTGTAGTGTTCTGTATATGTCTATTAAGTCCAAATCTTCTAATGTATTGTTGAGTGCCTTCATTTCTTTATTGATTCTCTGCCTAGATGTTCTGTCTAATGATGATAGTGGTGTGTTGAAGTCCCCTGCTATAATTGTAGAGGAATTTATTTCTCCTCTTAGTTTTTCCAGAGTTTGCCGCACGTATTTTGAGGCACCTCGATTAGGTGCGTAAATGTTGATCATTGTTCTCTCTTCTTGAGAGATTACTCCTTTTACTAATATGTAATGTCCATCTTTGTCTCTTACAATAGTTTTGCATTTAAAGTCTATTTTGTCTGATATTAGAATAGCTACTCCTGCCCTTTTTTGGCTATTGTTAGCTTGTAAAATGGTTTTCCAGCCATTCACTTTCAGCCTCCTTGAATCCCTGGGCCGAAGGTGGGTTTCTTGTAGACAGCATATAGATGGATCATATTTTCTTATCCATTCTGCCAATCTGTGTCTTTTGATTGGTGAATTTAATCCATTAACATTCAGTGTTATTACTCGTAACGAATTTCTTACTTCAGTCATTTTTTCTTTGGGTTAATGTATGTCATATGTTGTTTTTTTTCTCTTTTTGAGTTTTCAGTTGTTTTTAAACTCTCCTCCAACTCTCTCTCCTTTGTTTTTTTCCTTTCAATTTGTAGAGATTCCTTTAGTATTTCTTGAAGTGCTGGTTTCTTCTTGATATACTCTCTTAATTGCTGTTTATCTGTGGATATTTTGAACTCTCCATCATTTTTGAATGCCAATTTTGCTGGATAGAGAATTCGTGGCTGGAAGTTTTTTTCTTTTAGTGTTTTGACTATGTCATACCATTGTCTTCTTGCCTCCATGGTTTCAGCTGAGAAATCAGCACTTAATCTTATTGTGCTTCCCTTGTATGTGATGGTTCTCTTTTCTCTTTCTGCCTTGAGTATTTTCTCTTTGTCTTGAGCATTGGGCAGTTTGACAAGTATATGTCTTAGAGGTGGCCTGTTGGGATTTATACTATTTGGGGTGCGCTGTGCTTCCTGGATCTGCACATCCATCTCTCTCAATAGAGTTGGGAAGTTTTCAGCCATAACTTCCTTCAACAGTCCTTCTGTTCCCTTTCCTTTCTCTTCTCCTTCTGGGATGCCCATAATGCGTATGTTTGTGCGTCTTGCATTATCAGTTAATTCCCTGAGACCATACTGGATTTTTTATGTCTTTTTGTCTATCTTTTCTACAATCTCTTTGATTTCAACTGTATTGTCTTCCATATCACTAATTCTTTCCTCTGCCTGTTCAATTCTGCTGCCCTTTGAGTCCAGTGTCTTTTTCATTTCTTGACTTGTGTCTTTGTTCCCCATCATATCCATTCCCTTTTTAGGTGTGTTAACTATTTCTTCAGTATGTTCTCCCAGTGTCTTCTTTATATCCTTAATCTCTTCCTTCAGTTCTTTAAGTTGGTCCATGATATTTGTTTGGATAGCTTTGATTAGTTGTTCGATGTACTGCATTGCTTCCTGGTTTTTATTTTGTGCACTGGACTGGTCCATGTTTTCCAGTTTCTCAGAGTCATTTGTATTTTTCTGTTGCCCTCTGGTCATCATATTATCTTGATGGGTTTGTTCAGTTGATTAGCTTTTCTCTATGCTCTAGAATTTTATTTAGCTGTTGGTTCTGCGTGTGAGTTAAGTTTTCTCTTTGGCAGTTTTTCTTCTTATTTTATTTCTTTGCTTCTTTCTATATTCCGAATCTCCACCGTTCGGTCCACGCCGCCGATCCGCGCAAATAGATGTCCCAAGCTTCTCACTCCATGCTTGCACAGCACAGACCCCCGGGCAGGACCCCGTCCCCAATCCGCCTTGCTCTGGGAGCTTGCAGTGTGCGCCCTCCTACACCAACGCCATCTTGCCGCCCTCCTTCATGTTTTTTTTTTTTAATCCATAAACAGTGCTGTATTTTGTCAAATGCCTTTTCTGCCTCTATTGAAATGATCAAGAGGATGTTTTCTTTCATTCTGTTATTGTGGTCAATTGCATTTATTGATTTTCTCATGTTGAACCAAATTTGCATATCAGGGATGATTACCACTTCATCATCATGTATAATTCTTTTAAGATGCTGCTGGATTCAGTTTGCTAGTATTTTGTTGAGAATTTTTACTTCAAAATTAATGAGATTTTGGTCTATAGTTTTCCTTTCTTGTGGTATCTTTATCTGGATTAACTATGAAGGTAATGCTGGTGATGTACTATAAGAAAATTATTATTAAGAATTGTGAATTCATAAGCTTTCTAATCAATAGTCTCTGCTGTTTCAGCCTAGAATTGTGAATGATTAACTTGTCCTTTGTCCTTTGGAACGTTATAATGCTGCTATGCAGGCAACCCCATCCTCCATTACCCAAAAGACAAATGTTTAAAAGGAACAAGTTACTAGATGTGGTATTTGAACATCCTATTTGTATCCCCTGTAAAGTTAACATTAACTTACAGCTGATGTTAGTGTACCATGAGCAGAATAGAATAGAAGACCCCTCAAGACATCACATCTCTCCTGTGGAAGGCTGGCCACCCCCACACCAGATGGATTTGGTTACTTTTGATGAGGTCATTCCTCACAAGGTGCAAGACTCATTGGAGTTCTGAGGTTCAGAACCCTTTAAAAAGGATAGCCCCTTAGCTGCCAGTCGATGTCTCACCCAGGAAAGGATGCTCAGCCTGGGACCATTTTTCCAATCAGGACTCTGATGAGCTGCAAAGGGACTTCTCAGCCTCATGAGAGATCAGATGTTGTGCTTTCCCCTGATTTGGTGGATGGTTGTATATACTTTCCTTCTTTCTGGTGTCATTTAATTGATTACTCTTCTTTTCTGTGATTGCTTAATTGTTATAATTATTTGATATAACCTGAAACTCAGTTGATTGTATGAATCTGCCTTTGCATAGCATTTAGAATTTCTGATTCTTCCTTAGCAAAACAGCTGGCTTCATAGAATGAGTTAGGTAGTTTCCCCTCCTCTTCAGTTTTTTGGAAGTTTGAGCAGAATTAAAGAATTGTCTTCTTTAAATGTTTGCTAAAATTTTCCTGTGATGCCATGTGGCCCTCTATTCTTTGCTGGGAGCATTTTGATTATGGATACAATCTTTTTTATTAATCATTGGTTTGTTAGAGATTCTATTCCTTCTCCAGTCAATGTAGGTAGTTTTTGTGCTTCTTTCTTTTTCATCAAGGTTATATAAATTATTGGCATATCTCTTGTGACAGTTTGAAGTTCTTCTATGTCTCCCAAAAAGTAAAAGATTAAGTTTTTGGCCTAATCCCTTCCTGTGTTTGTTGGGCCCTTTTGATTGGATTACATCATTGAAATGTGACACAGTTTAAGATTCTTCCCACTTACGGAAATGGAGACAGAGAAAATGGAAGCTATCATTTTTGATCCTGCCATGTGAGAGGGGACATGAGGATAAACAGCAGCCAAAATTTAAGCAGAATACCCACAAGATGATGGGTCAATGGAATATTTCATGGCTGAAGAGATGAGCCATGTGCCTTTTAACCCACAGTTGAACTTGGGAAGAAAGCAGAACAGATAAGACTGGAGATGAGGACCTAAAAGAGAGAAATCCTATGACTGCTTGTCCACAGTTGGGCTCCAGGAGATGGTAGATTCTGTAAGGGAAAGCAGGTAGCTCGACAGTAAATGGTGACCATCTTGCTCTTCCATGTGGGAGGATCCCAGTATTATTAGTAGTTAACATTGGTGAAAAAGCACCTCTCCTGATACCTTAATTTGGTCATTTCATGGCCTCAGAATTGTAAGATTTTACCCTAAATAAAATTCTCAAAACCCAGCCATTTCTGATATTTTGCATCAGCAGCCTGTGGCAAATTTAAGACACATCTGTTCATAGAATCCACTTTTGCCCCTTTTACATTTCAGTAAGGATGGTATTAATGTCTCCTTTTTCATTTCTGATTTTATTTGTATCCTCTCTCTTTTCTTCTTTGTCAGTGTTGATTTTATTAGTCTTTACAAAGAATCAACTTATGGTTTTGCTAATGCTCTATTGTTTTCTTATTTTCTATTTCATTTATCTCTGCTCTTATCCTTGTTATCTCATTGCTTCTCCTTGCTATTGTTTAGTTAGCTCTTTTTCATGTTCTTCCAGTTTTGAGGTTAGCTGTGTGATTTGAAGTCTTTCTTTAATTTTAATGTAAGCATCTAGAGCTATAAATTTCCCTCCCAGCATCCTAAAAGTTTTTCTATGTAGTATTTTCATTTTCATTCACCTCAAGATAATTCTTAATTATGGTTCTGATTTCCTCTTTATCACATTGGTTGTTTTAGATTATATTGTTTAATTGCCACATATTTGTGAATTTCCCCTTTCTCCCTCTGTTTTTGATTTCTAAATTCATTCCATTGTATTCAGAGAATATGCATTGTATGATTTCAAATTTTTAAAATTCATTGAGACTTGTTTTGTGCCCCAACGTATACACTATCCTGGAGAATGATCCATGTACACTTGAGAAGAATATGAACTTTGTTTTTGTCAAATGTAGTGTTCTATATATGTTTAAGTCTATTTGGTTGTGTGTATCTGTATCAATCAAGTCCTGTACTTTCTTATTGATCTTCTCACCAGTCTATGCTTTATTGACAGTGGTTTGTTAAGTTCTCCTACTCTTAATGTAGAACTTTTGATTTTTCAATTCATATCTGTCAGTATTTGTTTCATATATTTTTAGGCTCTGCTGTTAAGTGCTTATATATTCATAATTGTTACACATTCTTTTTGAATTGTCCCCTTTTTCAGTCTGTAATGATCATCATTGACCCTACTATATGTTTTGAATTAATGACCATTTTGTCCTATATTAGTGTCACCCCCTCAGCTTTTTAAAAAAAATATGCAATTTTATTTCTTTTTAAAAGATACTTAGATTACATAAATGTTACATAAAAAATATAGGGAATTTGCATATGCCCTGATCGCAACTCTCCCATACTTTCCCACATTAATGACATCCTTCACTAGTGTGGTACATTTGTTACAACTGAGGAACACATTTTGAAGCACTGCCACTAAGCATGGATTATCATTTACATTGTAGTTTACAGTCTCTCCCACACAATTTTGTAAGATATGACAAAATATATAATGGCTTGTATCTGTCATTGCAATATCATTCAGGACAATTCCCAAGTCCCAGAAATGTCCCCATATTGCACCTTTTTTTCCCCTCTCCCTCCCTTCAGGACCTCCAGTTACCACTGCCTCCACATCAATAATAAAAGTTCTTACATTGCTAGAATCACAATATGTTTTTAGTAGAATACTAGTAAGTCTACTTTAGTCCACCATTCTTTCCCTAATCCTTGGATTCTGGGTTGGTGATGCCCAGTTGATCTCTAGTTGAAAGGGGGCTTAGATCCCATGGGGCAGATGGATGGGACAATCTTGCTTGCAGTTGCACATACTCTCTGTTTCTTGGGATGGTTGTTGTTCATTTTCATCTCTTTTTTCTTTGTCCTGGGTGAGTAGGTGTTGAAACTCTGTTGAGATTCAGGGCCCAGTTGGCACATGGACAGCCCAAAGATTTAAGTCTCTTGGACATAAACCTATCAACTCTAGATTAAATATAGGTTCAAATAGAAGGGGCAGAAGAACAATGTGTAGGGAAACGATAACTGAGTCTAACTCTGTCACACTGGGGAGCATAAATTCCAAAGTAGGGCCCACTGTCAGGGTACCAAATTCTTGAGCTGTCACCCTGCCTGTTGTGTCTGGATGTCTCCACTATTTGAGGCAATATTTACTGTGATCCTGCTAAGATTCGCATGAATATAGCCTCTGGAATGACCTCCTGACTCACTTTGAAGACTCTTAGCAATATAAACTCATTTGTCTTTACCCTTTCCTCCTTTGGGTCATTATCTTTTTTCAGTTGCACTGCTAGGTGGGGCTTGGTAGTAATCCCACTGTGCCAGGGAAGCTTATCCCCAGGGGTCATGTCCCACACTGGAGGGAAGGTAATGCATTTATATGCTGAGTTTGACTTAGAGAGGGACCATATTTGAATAACAAGGAGGCTTTCTGGAGGTAAATCTTAGGTACCCTTTAATACTAGTCTAAGTTTCAATTTCAAAAGTAAAGGTTCATAAGTACAGTCATCCATGTCAAGAGCCTGCCTGCCAATGGTCCATCGTCCTTCACTAGTCACTACCCCTGAACTTAGGCAATTTTCCTGTCCCAATAGAGAATGTGGCAGAGCTCCACAGGATGGGAATTGGATAGTCTTTCAGCTATTGTATGAATCTCCACCCACTGTGACAATGTCCCATGAACACAAACACATTTATATGTCTTACAGGTATGCCCCAGGTGAACCTCCTCCCATGAATCCCCTATCACTGACACCCTGCAGCAATGATCCTCCTTTACCACTGTTGTAACCCTTCCGTGATTCAAAACTTCTTATAAAATGAAGCTAAGAAAATAACCAAATACAATTAATAAGAAAATGAAATAATAATGATAGTTTTAAAAATAACAAATAAAATACAATTTAAAAATTAGAATAATAAAAATAATTAAAAATATAAAATTAAAAACATTTTTGACATTATTTTTTTCATGACTGTTAGATCTGTTATCTTGTATGTACAGTGACATTTCTTCTGTTTATTCCCCCAGTTTCTTATTTGTTATTTTGTCTTCAAAGAAGCTTTATGGTACAGAAGAGTCGCTTATTTAATATAATGGATTCCCATATACACAACTTCCTCCCCTTTTGCCCTTTTTCCCTATTAATAACAATTTACATGTGGATAGTACATTTGTTACAATTGTACAAATATTGAAGCATTGATAGTAACTATGGTCAATGATTTGCATTATGGTTTACATTTTGGACCATACACTTTTACAAATTTTGATGAAACTTATCTTGTCCTGTATCCTACAGGTAGACAATGTTTCAATATTTATACACCAACTGTAACAAATGAACCATTCTCAGTTCTCTTTTGGTTACAACTTGCGTGGTATATTTTTTTCCCATCCTTTTACCTTCAACATAGTTGTATTTTGAATGTAAGATATGTCTCTTGCAGACAGCATATGGTTTGTTCATGCTATTTAATACATTTTAACAATCTCTTCCATTTGACTGAAGAGTTGATTCCATTTGCATTTAAAGGCACTACTGGCAATATAGAAATTTCTTCTGTCATTTTTCTATTTTACCTTTGTAAGTTTTATGCTGTTTTTGTTTCTCACTGTAGCATATGTGGCTTTGAATTTTTCCCACAATGCTTTCAGTTCATTCCCCTTCTAGTCACAGAAGCATTTCATTTCTTAGTATTTACACAGCAAGCCTTGAGAAATAACTGAGCTCATGACTGATAATAAAATGTATGGTTAGAATTCTCTCCCAGAAACCCTAAAAATAATCTGATCTGTGAATTACGTGACTACCTTTGAATCAATAGATCCCTTAGTAATTACTGTAAAGATGTAACTTCAGCCCTACTGATAAACAATGTAAATGCTCATTTTACATAGTTACTGTGAAGTGTAACTTCTGCCCTGCTGGAAAACACAGTGAATGTCTGGGCCTTGTTTATCTCTCTCTCTCTCGAGCACTGCACTTTTTAATCATGCTATCTCTGCACATGCCCTCTCCATCTGCACATAGATGTGGTAAAAAAAAAAGTTCCCTCTTGTTTGTGGCAAGTGTGGCTTGAGCTTCAGAAGTGTCATGCTCTCTGCCCACTGCCACAGATCAGAATTTAGACCATGACCAGTCTCAGACTCTCAAAGAGAGAGGTTCTCCCATCTGGACCATTGAAGGTGAGGCCCTACATAATCCCCCTATTAAACACTCTTTGTTCACCAAATTTGAATTGTCTGAGTCTTTTTTTGGTCTGAGATATCCCTCTCAGTTATGTGGGAAGCTGTCATTTTACATGACTCCCTGTTTGGAACACTCATTTCTGTTTAATATTAATTTGCTTTCTTGTGTTGTACCATTCTGAGTGCCTTCCAAATTCTATCTGGATGTTTTTTCATTTGTTTTTAGCCCATGAGGTTAGAATGTAACACACTAAATATATAACAATTATCTTCAGTTTGAGACCTACATAACTTCAATAGCATGCACATATATTATAAGCCTCTGAACCCCCATCATTTTTTACTTCTTACCACTTATATGTTTCTATATTTTATGTATGAAAGCCTTGAATTATCATTACATTTTGTGCATTTACATTTTTTTTTTGCAACAGAAAATGGTTATATTTGAATATATAACTTCTGTACAACCAAATATAAAACAGCAGAATGAAATAAATGGGAAGAAAAGATTAATGTACAATTAATGAAAATCAGATGACTGACCTGGTTAATCATAAATGTGCACTTAGAAATCAATAACAAAGTGACTAATATTTCAAGGAAAATGAAAACATTCCAAGAAAAATGAGGACAGAGGGAAATAAAATACAAATGATGTGATAATGATCAAGCTCAAAGTTCTTTGTAATATTCTATTGTCAGAGATTAAAAATACTGATACATAATATTTTTACAGTTGTAGTAAACAGGAAACTCTCATTCACAAATATTGGGAAAGAAGAGTGATGAGGAATACCTTACATTCAGGGAGAATTCTGAATTTTCACTCAAAATGTAAATTTTGCATATCCTTTGCCCTGGCTGTTTCAATTCATAGTAATTTTTCCATTAAAGCAGTAGGACAAATTCAAAGTAATTTATATACAAGTTTGTGTGTTTCACAGGAAACTAGTAGCTAATATAAAGATCTATTAAAGAAGAATGTGTAAACAATAAATTATGGACATCTGTATCATAATCATGTAGATAATAAGCCATATATCCATATACTAGAGCTGTATACCCAAAACAGAACAAGGGTCTCAAGAGATTATTTAAGGGAAATCAAATTATGCTCCCTCAAAAAACTACTTGCCTTATTTTTATGAACATAATCATAAGAGAAGGCGCATAAAACCCCATTAATAGCAGATAATACTGGGGGACCTAAAATTAGGAGGAGAAAAGGCACTCCAGAAGTGAAAAAAAAAAAATTATGCCTTGCAAAATTCTGTCTTTTTAAATCATTGAAAAAGATGACTTTTATGACTCAGTTGATAAAATTTTTCCCAGGATAAATGAAAATAATGAATATATGCACGTCATACTTATGGCACTACTGAGATGGAGCTCATCCAGCATGTGCATTTACATTTTAGCACATGTAGGAAAGAAGAAGTGGAGTTACATACCAAACAATACAATACAACAATGCTGGCATTTACAATTACCCAAATGTTTACCTTTATGCAGACCATTGTTTCTTAGTGTACTTTCATTTCAGTCTGAAAAAGTCCCATTAGCATTGCTTGTGAGGCAGATCTAGTGGTGATGAATTCCTTCAGCTTTTTTCCCTCACCTTTTGTTTAACTGAGAATGTCTTGATTTCTCCCTCATTTTTTAAAGAGTGATTCATTGTATATAAATTTTTGGCAGGTGGTTGTTTCCTTCAGCAATTTATGTATTTCAACCCTATGCCCTCCAACTTTTACTGATTTCTGATGAGAAATCAATCAGCACTCAATCTAATTGGGACTCCTTTGTATGTAAAATGTTGCTTTTCTCTGGCAGCTTTCAGAATTCTTTCATTATCCTTTGCATTTGGTAGTGTAACCAGTATATGGTGGGGCATATTTTTTCATGATTATCCCATTTGGTGATCTCTGAGTCTCTTGGATTTGCATATTCACAACTTATAAGTTTGTGAAGTTCTCTGTTGTTATTTCTTTGAATATCCCTTCTGGTCCTTTATATCGTTCTTGTCCATCTGACAGACCCATAATGTGTATATTGGTATGCAATGATGTTTTAGGCTATTTTCAATTTTAATATTTCTTTTCTTTTTCTGCTCCTCAGCCTGACTCATTTCAAATGTCTTTATTCAAGTTCACTGCCAGCTCTAATCTGCCCTTGAAACCCTCGTGACCATTTTTCATTGCAGTTATTGTGGTCTTCGACTCCAGTCCTATTTTTTGTTACTTTAAAATATTTCTTTTAGACTATCATATTGTTCATTTATTGTTTTTCTGATATCATTTAGTCCTTTACCTGTACATTCATCCACACTCTTTAGAAATTTTAAGACCTCTTTTTAAAAGACTTTGTGCAATATGTCCACATTCTCATCTTCGTCATTGGTATTTTCTGTATTTTTATCCTCTTCTTCTGAATGGAACATAATTTCCTGTTTCTGTTTGTATTGTGTTCTTTTGTTGCACACTGTGTTAATATTTAAAATGTTAACTCCTGAATTTATGCCTGGGATGTATTTTTTTTATTTTGTAACCAGCTGAGTTACAAAGGTTAGAAGACAAACATTTTCTTAGACATCAGCCCTCCAATCTGGAAGGTTTGTTTGCCAAAGGCAAATGTAGTGTGCAGGGTTTTCCTTGCCTTTCTGGATCTCTTTCTTGTCCTGTGCCTTTGCTTGTTAGTTGTTTTGGAGTTCTACTGTTTATAGGAGTTTGGTGTCTGCTCTTTTCCTTGGATATAGACTGCCCTCACCTGAGTATTTGAAGCTGGCAGGTCTTTGCTCTAGACTGTCCATTTCTATAGTTTTTACACCCCTTTGTCTCATGGTGCTTTTGTGTAGAATGCAAATTCTGGTAGGAAGGTCACCCCAGGGATGAGTTTCCCCAGTTTTTGTTTCCCAGCCATAACAGAGTGAGGGACCAATGAAAGGGGTGCAGATTGCTCCAATGTGTCCTGTGGAGGAGGACAGTAAAGACAAAAAAAGTTCCTTTGATGGCTCCTTAAAGCTAAGCTTTCCTAGCCTGCCAAGAAAATGCAGCACTTCAGCTTACTCCACCTACAGTCCTGGGGATTTACTGCTTCTTTAAATCACCACTGCCTCTTCCCCTGTCCAGGAAAGATTGAAACATTGGTTGCCACCACCTTTGTCCACAGCAGGTTGAAACAATAACTTCCCCCAGAGCCAGTACCCAGGGATCTGAATTTGATAATCAAAAGCTGTGATCAGGGATCAGCTGTGCCTCCCTTGTTCTTGAGAAATAGGATTTTTACTCCCCTTTCTGTCACTAGCAACTAACCAGGGACTGCATCCCATTGGAGGTGGCCTGTTGTGAGATTGTAGGGTGGAACAGCAGCTGCCACTCAGAGACAGCAATTATAGTTCTTTACCATAGTTTATTGGCCTTTTCCTCCTGCTGTTCCCTAGATGTTGTACAGTGTTCTTCTGGACTCTGAGCATTTAAAATAGGTGTTTCAGATTTTCCTTGCCTGCTTCATAGTTGTGGTAGAAAGACTGAGTACTAGAACTCCCTACTCTGTCATCTTCCCAATGTTTCATAATTTTGTTTTCCCCTCCATGTCACCATTTTCAATTCTAATAGTCTCCTGAAAAATGCCTGACCTCACACTCACCACAATATTACTTTTAGAGGCTTGTTTGTGATCCTGGTTCCAGAATGAGAAGAGGTATAAGAATCCATGAGCCAGGGTACTATATGCCAGGTCCTGGAAGCCCCAACCTCATTGATCTCATGATAAAACCAGCTAGCCAACTCCCTGGAATTCATGAGGGATTCTCAAAGTCCCATTGATGGATACACTTCCTCCAGAGGGTGTAGAGAACATGTCATAAGTACCCCAACTGTGGGTCATTACCTCTAACCAGGATGGTAGACAAGAGACAAACCCTCAGTTTAGCCCACAAGCCCATCAGTCCTGTTTTGCTCAAGACACCACCATACAAAAGGTATTAAAGAATGATGAAAATAATTGCCAAAAATTCGATCAATTCCATTCCATAATTTGCCAGGTGCTCTATTTGCAGCCCCCAAATCAGTGGGACAAGTTGCTCTGCAGTTCATCTTGGGAACACAGGGTTAGTCACAAAAAATCTTTTAGTAAATGAATAGTCTATTACTTAGCACAAATCACCAAAAGAACAGGGGAAAAGATTCAGTCATGGTCAGTGTCCCAGTTAGGCCAACTGCTCAGGCCAGAGTTGGTAGATGGCTACTCTACATGCCCCACTAGGAGATGAATGACTCTGTACTCTTTTATTGTTAAGTATTTACACACTCAGAAGGAAGAGGACAATAAATCTTGACATATTTGCTCTTACTCATTTCACAATCTGGAATGTTGTACAGTTACATACACTGAAAAACTGTCATTATGGTAAATCACAGTCACATTGCTGGTTCTTTATTACCAGCAGGCCTAATAAAATGCCAGAAAAGATAGTCATTGTTCCATGCAATGATTTGGTGGAATTAAAAAAAGTATTATAATCTATAGATTTTTATTAGTAGCAACTGGTTCATCATTTGTATGAAATGGACAACACTAATCTAAGATGTCAATAATAGGGGTAAACATGTATGAGTGAAGGGCTATTGTATGAGAGCTCCTTATATTTTTATTGTATTTTTTCTGTAAATATGAATCTAAACTTCTCTGAATATAAAGTTAAAAAAATAACCACACTAAAGAGAAAAGGATAAATCTAAAAAGGACTATTATGCTCACTAATAAAGTATTGGTGATTACTTTATTAGTAAGTATCTCCTTTCATGTGAGAAGATGAAGTGACCTTCAGGTTTAGCTATGAAGAATTTGAAGGAGGCAGCCATGCAAGTGCTAAGGAAAGAGCTTTCCCAGAAGCAGTCACAGGAAGGGCAAATGCCTAAAATGGGGAAAACAGTTCCCAGTTCAAGGTACAGAAAAGAGAGTGGGTAATATTGGTTAGGGATACAATTGGAGAGCTGAGAAGAAGACAAATCACATGGTAGGTCACCATAAGCTTGGATTTTATTTACAGAATCTATATGGAGAGGGGTGGGAGCAGGGCAGAAGCAGCAGGATGAGCAAGGCAGGTTTCTGGGCAAGTTAACCCCTATTTGTTCTAAACTAAGGAAAACACAAGATGTTTCTGCCTAACTTACTTACTGAATCTATCCTAAATATTGTGTCTTAGGGAAATATACCAATTAATGTACAAGATACTAGAATAAGAAAATACTACTGTGTCCCGGCCCGCGGGACATCAACGAGGACCCGAAACCTGCCGAGAAAGAATGGTGGGACAAGAGACGCAAAGAATGACAGCAAGACAGTATTCTGATCAAGCTGCAAATTTTATTTGAGGGAGCAGGGCTTATATGCTGTTTGGAGAGAGGAAGTGAGTCGGGGTCGGGTGGCGCTCCGGGATTGGAGGGTGTTATCGCTGGAGTAGTGGGCAGATCTTACTTTCGCGCCCTGCGCCTGCGTACTTGTTGCATTCACCTGGGCAGTGGTGGGAACCGGAGAACAAAGGAGCAAGGAGGAAGAAGAACAAGGAAGTGACAAAGCAGATTTTGTGTCTGCGCCATGTTGTGGCATCCGCCATGTTGCGCCATGTGACCACAGGTTGCTATTGCTTAGGTTGTTGGCACCTCTCTTGGCAGACTCCAGTGACGGCTCCCAACACTACTGGGCCTATTTCAGTTGACCTTGACTATGTTGCTTCTCATCTTGTCCTAACAACCTTGCTCAATCCCCACATATGTCTCCTCTCCCTCTCTCTGGCTTTCACTTGGCACATAAGCATGCTCTCCCCTCTCTTTATATCTCATCTAAAACTTGAGATAACCCCACCACTGTAAGTACTGCACCCTCACTCTCCTCTCAGAGCTAAGGTTCTTAGATGAGTCTTAGGCCATTACATGGCACCATTTACTCATTTTCAATTCATCCAGCTGTGATCTTATCACACTTCAGCCAACTACTCCAATGAAACTACTCTTCTAAGGTTACCACTTACATTCAAGATCACAAATGCATTAGACACATTCCTTTCTTTATTTTCTTGATTTTTCTTCCTGATTTCTCATCATTGTTTATATGTTTGATTATGTTCTTCCCTACCACAACCTTGGCTTACCCATATCATCTTTTTCAAATTCCTTCCTACCCCTAGGTTTCTTTATTCTCAGTGTAGTCTTTATCCCTCTCATGTTGATAACCCCAAGGTACAATCTGCTTCCCATATACCCTCACTCTCCATACTCTCTCTGAATTTCCACATCCAAACTATAGATCCAACTGAATCAATATGCAAGTGAACTCAGCCCTTCACATCTAGCAAGAACTGTCTACTCAACCCCACATCTGAATTTCCAGTTGGACTCTCATGGATACTTCAAACTAAAGATCTTCCCCCAAAGTTCTGCCCCATCTTCCCAGCAGGGTGAATGTCACCATCAATGCTCTAAGACAGAAGATGGAAGGTTTCCTTGACATGTCCCTCTCTCTCTTTCATTGATGTAGTTAGTGATGATGTGTCAACTCTACTCCCTAAATATGTTTTCTTAATTTCCCTCCTCCTCCCTGCTCTTCATGCCATAGACTTAGCCCAACTATTCATTTTAACCTGGCTCTCTATCACAAGGTTCTTACTAGTTCCTCTGTCTCTTGCCTGGCCTCTCTCCAATTCATCATCTATATTGTTGCTATTAGAAAATATAACACCCTTATCAAAAATCTTTCAATTGTCTATATAGTCTGCACAGTAAAGTCCAAATTCCTCAGCATTTCATACCAAAAATCTCATGGCTTGGCCACAGTTCATCTCTCCAGCCTCACCCCCTACCATCTCATCAGAGCTATGTTACACTAGAGGTCAGCATATTCTAAACAGGGTTCTGAGGAGAAATTCTCAAGTTATTAATCAAATTTTGATCAAATAATTTGAATTTGTGAAAGTGGGGAAATTGGTTTAAACACAGTAATGGACATTGAGAGTATCCAAGAAAGGAAGAAAATGTAAATTTTGAGTGCTGAACTCCTGTTTTTCACTGAAAACCCATTAACATTTCTAGGAATTCAGTTTAGAAAATGCTGTTAAAGGTTTGAAATAGCTTATAACTGTTCCCAGAATATGCTATGCTGCCTTGGTTCTCCACCTGTGTGGGGTGCCATTCATTCATTTACTCTTTTGGTTTTTCATTCAAAACATTCATTGTACATCAATTGTATATATTAAAACTAGTAAAGTTTGGGCATTCAGAGGGAGAATATGATCTACATGAACGAAATTCGTAAACATGTGCTTAAAATAATCAGGCTGAGGGAAATGGATGTGGCTCAAGTGATTGGGCCCCCATCTACCATATGGGAGGTCCAGAGTTTGATTCCCAGGGTCTCCTGGTGAAGGCAAGCTGGCCTGCATGGCAAGCTGGCCTGAGCAGAGAGCTGGCCCATGTGGAAAGCTGGCAAAACAAGATGATGCAACAAAAAAAAGACACAGAGTAGAGACAATAAGAGGTACAGCAGACCAGAGAGCTGAGGTGGTGCTAGAGATTGAGTGCCTCTCTCCCACTCCAGAAGGTCCCAGGATCAGCTCCTGGTGCCACCTAAAGAGAAGACAAGCAGACAGAGAAGAACACACAGAGAGCAGACAGTGAGTGCGAAACAATGAGGAGGGTAAAAATAAATAAATAAATAAATAAATAAATAAATAAATCTTTTTTTAAAAAATCAGGCAGAATGCTATGAACTTAGCTGTATAAATTGAGAGGAACTGAACTGGGGAAGATCATGAGACAGTAAACTTGTCCTCTCATTCTTTACAGGGCTAACTCTGAAATATGTGTCAGAGTTTTATTTTAGATATTTTGAGGCTTAGATGTTAAGTATGCATGTATTTACATTTATATTTTCTTCATGCATTGATTCTTTTGTTATTATGAAATATCCATCATTATCCTTAGTAATATTTCTTATAAAGTTTATTTTATCTGATACTAATATAGCTATTCCAGTTTTCTGATAGTTTCTGTTTGAGTGATATATCTTTGCCCATCATTGTATTTTCACTCTATTTGTGTCTTTTAATCTAAAGTGGGCCTCTTGTAGACAGTACATTGTTAGATCTTGTAATTTCATCCAGTCTGATGATCTTTAACTTTGGCTGGCCTGTTTAGGCAATTCACATTCAACGGAGTTGTTGGCATTTCTGGATTTATATATCCCATATTAGTAGTTATTATCTATGCTTCCTTTCTTGTTTGTTCTTCTCTTTCTCTTGACTGTCTTCATTTGTGTGTTATTATTGTACATTTAAATTGATTTGTTTACTTTTAATGTTTCCTTTAGTTATTCTTTGGGGATTGGAATACATCTTATTTTATGACAGTCTACTTCAGATCAATGCTAACTTAATTCCAGAAATATAGAAACATTGCTCCAATGTACCTCCATTTCTTCCCCTTTATCTTGATGCTATTATGATATTAGATGTATTTATATATTATAAATGCTCCATGTAATATTATAATTACTGTTATACAATTTTACATCTCTTAAATTTAAACAAGAAATGAGAAGAAGTTTACCTATAGAGGGTTTTATATTATCCCACATTTTTATCATTTTTTGTGCTCTTCATTGTTCCCCAAATGGAGTAAGTTCTTTTCAGTCTGAATTAATTGCTTTCAACTTTTTTGTAAGGCACGTATGGTAGATGAAATTGTTTGCCCCAGAACTGCCAAGTTCTCTCTTTTAATCTCTATTACCTTGGGTATGAACCTATTTGTAAATAGGACTTATTGCTTTATAAGCAGAGTTAATTTGGCAAACAACAGCAGAGAAAGTCATAGGCAAAAACCTAGGACATCACCATGTGATGAAGTGCTGCTATCACCAGAATGACAGACTCCAGGAGAAACCATAGCCATGTTGACAGTTTGATTTTGAACTGCTAGTTTCTGAAATTCTGAGTGAGTAATTCTGGTTCTTTAAGCCAACCACTTAAATATTTAGTATTTCTTCTCTCTTGAATTGTCTTTATTTCACTTTCATTTTGCTGGATATAAAATTCATGTTTGATACTGTTATCCTTTACAATGCCTTGACCTTGTAATTCCACTGATTTGTGGCCACCATCCATTAATTTCATTGATACTCCACTTTGTGTAATTAGTCATTTTTCTCTTGTTGCTTTTAGGATTTTCTCCTTGTATTTGATTTTGTTTAATTTTCTTTTTCTATCTGAATTAAACTTTGCATAAGGGTGTCACATAATAAAGGAAGGAGGAAGACAGAATTATCCTATCCAAGTAACCAATCTTTAAATGATCTCCCTACTAAATTAATTAACATTTCACAGGAACTAGGTATACAGGATAATTTTAAAAATATATCTTATGTGGGGACAGTAGCAAGGTAAGCTTCTGGTATGACAGAATCAGTTTTGAGATTAATTTTCTGATAGGTCCCATGGCAGTGGTATGTAAATGACTGGCAGTAGCTTCTCTGATTCTCTGATGAGCTCAGAATTTGGTTTGTTGGCTGAAGGACTTTTCACATGTGCTGCATTTGCAGGGCTTCTCCACTATGAGAATCTTCTGTTGCACACGGAGGTCTGATGTCTGGAAGAAACTTTTGTGATACTTGGCAGAAACAAATGGTCTCACATTCTTGTGCCTTCTCTGGTGGGGGTCTAGCTGACAGGGATAACTAATGATCCAGGTGCAATTCTTACACTTGAATGATTTTGGGAACTGTGGGCTTTTTCTCAGTTTATCCCACATCTGAAAGTTCCATTGTTGCTTTTGTTGGTAGTGACAAGCTTAGTTCTGGCTTGATCTGTCCTGAGGAGAAACTGTGGTTCCACCTCCATAGGGACATCTTGATAAGAGGGTCCTCCTTGGGATGTTTCCTGGGATATGGAGGAGTCAAGCTCTGCTTTGTTGGAGCTATTCAGGTTCTCCCAAGAACCACTCCCCTCTTCAGGATTAGGGCAATCATCTTCCTGAATAATAGCCAGAGACGTAACTTGATTGCATCAACTAGTATTACTGTCATTTACTTGACTGGAATATTACAGAAATGTTGATATCCATCTGCTTGTCCTGTTTGATGGGGAATATCTTGGGGACCTTGGAATGGTGTCCTCATGCTCACTCCTCGGGGTTCCTGCTGGAATTTTTTCCATGAGATGAATGGCTTCTCTTAAAGTCATATTCTCAGAGAAGTGGGCTTCCTGTCCTTGCATGTAGACATGGACAAAATCAGGTGACTTCATGCAATCATTGGTCAGATCTTCCATGAGTTTCTCCAGGTTTCTTCCACTTGAATCCCAGTTCTCTGTCAAAATGAACCTGTATGTGCAGTATCCATTCATCATTAAAGTTCCAGGGCCAATTGAGAAATAATTTCTTCCTTGCTGTGTTTTTCTTGCTACAGCCACAAGTGAAAGACCTTACAGAGTCTTTTTAGTTCCTGCTTTTCAAATGAGCCATTGTTGGTTTGATATAAGCTGAGCTGAGGATCCTGAAACTTAGAGTTCCCAACCATCTTCTAGACATCATGTACTTGGATTGTTCCTTGGATTTGGTTTTCATAGTTAGTGAGGCCAAAAACAAAGAGCTGGATTTCTTTGTGTATATCTTAGCAGGATTTTTGAGCTTCTTGTATATAGATATTGCTTATCATTGTCTAGTTAATTTTTGGTCTTTATTTCTTCAAATATTTTTCTTCCTCTTTCCCTCCTCTCCTTCTAGAAGTCCTTTTACATGGAAGTTGGTTTAGTTAATGTTGTCCCACAGGTGACTGAGGTTTTATTAATTTTCACTCAGTAATTTTTAGTTGGGTTCTGAAGAGTGGATTACATTTACAAGTTCAAGATTCATGCTTTTGGGAAGCAGATGTGGCTCAAGTTATTGGGCTCCTGTCTACCAAATAGGAGGTCCAAGGTTCAATTCCCAGGGCCTCCTGGTGAAAAGCAAGCTGGCCTATGTAGCAAGCTGGCCCAAGTGGAGAGATGGCCCACATAGAGTACTGGCCCATGCAGGAGTGTTGGCCCATGCAGGAGTGTTGGGCTCATGCAGGAGTGCTGGCCTGTGCAGGAGTGCTGGCCAATGCAGGAGTGCTGGCCCATGCAGAGAGCTGGTGCAGCAAGATGATGCAACAAAAAGACACACAGAAGAGACATAATAGGAGATGTGGCAGACTAGGGAGCTGAGGTTGTACAAGAGATTCGGCAGTTCTTCCTACTCCAGAAGGTCCCAGGTTTGGTTCCTGGTGCCACCTAAAGAGAAGACAAGCAGACACAGAAGAACACACAGAGAACAGAGAGTGAGTGCAAAACAACAAGGGGAAAGAGGGAGAAATAAATAAATAAATCTTTTTAAAAAGATTCATTCTTTTGACATCTTGAATCATCTGTTGCATTCCTCTACAGATTTTTTCATGAATTTTTGTTTCATCAACACTAAAATTTCCAGTTTTAAAATAAATTTTATCTTCCTCTTGAGGAGTTCCTTTTGTTGCTTCATTGTAGTCATATATTCTTTTCATTCATTAACTATGATCTACTTTAGTTCTTGGAAAATATTTATAGTAGCTGTTTGATGTCTTCATTTATCAAATTTCTGGAGACAGTTATGGACCATTCTTATTCACTGCATTTCCCCTTATGTATGAATCACTTTCCTTTTCTGAAAACTGATCTTTCTGGATGACAATATAATTTAGCATGTCTGGATTCTTATCTTTACTTGTGGTGGGGGCTTTTGTTGCTGCTGTCAATTTTTTCATTCATATTTTTATTTTGCTCTCACTTGGAGTAAAACTATGAATTCTCTCTCCCCTATACGATATAACAATATATGTCTCTGCTTGATATATGTGTGGGCATATATATACATAAATACACAAATATGTAACATATGTTATATTGCATATATTATATAATTCTTGCTGGCTTCCTATGCATTGCACCTGTTTCTGTGTAGATTAACTGTCAGCTAATAAATGGACAGAGGTTGTGTTCAACAACATTGGACCACTAAGGGTTCAATCCTCTGCACATAGGTTTATATGGGTACAGAATTATTGAAAGTTCCCTGATATTTTTATGTCTGCTTTGACTTTTCCTTTCTTCTGTGCCCTTTCAGTGACCCTATGCACATGTGTACAGGATCAGCTAGGAGCTTGTGGATCATGGGGGCCCTATCTACCCTCTACTGCTCATACATGGAACATCATCTGGACCTGTGCTTCCCTACAACACATCCCTAGGCTTCTCCAACTTCCTGTCTCTAAGATTGTCATTTCAACTGATTATGCTGTTAGGAATGGATGTACCCACTGTTCCATTTAATGAGCCCCCCCCTTTTAGGAAGTACCAGGGATTGAACATGGGACCTCATAAATGGGATGGAGGCATTCAACCACTGAGCTTCATCTGCACACAATGAGCTCTTTTTGACTGTGTGATAGGTGCTCATATTCTCAATGCCTATCCTGCCTTGGAGTGACCAATTCCAAGTAGGGAAGGGACAGAGAGAAAACTCAGATCAGATGCGATAGATTCTCAGTCTTCCTAGAAACATAAATGGTACTAAGATTATTGTATGCCTTTGATCTCTTCTCCAAGAGCTCTATGGTTCTTTGGTTAAATTTTATATCTCAGAGTCATATTTCTGGAGAAAGAATGCATGAATATTTTTATATGACCATAGTGTGAAATCCTGGAGGTAGGCTTTTTAGTTAAAAATGTGTAGGTCCTTTGGAGGAGGTTAGATGATTTGGTACAAGAAACAAGGGATGAAGACCAAATAGTAGCACAAAGTGAGAAGTTGAGTGTTTGGAGAAAAGTTATCTCAGCCCATCCTGACTTGTCAGCCACTTTTGGCAACTTGTACTATGGAATTTAAAATAGATTCCCAGATCAACAGGATGCATGGTTTGGAGAAGACTGAATATCATTGAAGCCCTTCCTGAAGTAGAAGAACCAGAAATGACAGGGAGAGAAAGCTGAGGGTAAGACCCTATCTAGGACCTTTCATTTAAATGGCTGGGATTCATATAGACAAGCAAAAAGTGACTTTATCTTAAGGATAATTTGCAACCAAATAGATGAGATTAAGTGTAGGAAAATGAGTTTTGTATTTTGTTTTTCAAAAGCCTGTCTCTCAGGGCAATGCTGACATCCTCTTTGAGGGCACAGCTTGTGGAAGTTATGGAATATAAACTTATGTGACAGTCACCTGTCTCTGGTGCATAAGCCTGGTACTTAAACAAATACTTACACATTTTCTTGCCAATGATGGACATTACTGTGCTTACTTATAGTTTGTGAGATAGGAGCTCTGTTTTTGAATTACACTCATATTTGTAACAGGGTGGGTGGGAAGAAATAAACCTTAGTTCTTCACCTCTAATATTTGATGCATACCCACTCTTTGAAAATGCAAGAGTATTGTTCTGACAGATGACAAATATCCTTAGGGCTGTAGAGCTGGCAACCCAAATTGCTTATCTAATGGCTACCATTTACCTGTGTACATACAAGGTGGAATAAACTACCTGTGTTTTATTCTGACTGTTCTCTTTGTATGATAAATATGGTAAGGATTTAAGGTACTTTGAGTTACTGAATATTTAAATGTTTGGAAAAACTGGAAAACTTTTACAAACAATAAAAAATATGTTAAAAGGAGCAATAAAGATGTTAAAATGCAATGGGACCTTTTCTTTTTATGCATGATCTCTATGAAACTTATAACTGTGTTTAAATAAATTGTGCACTGAAATACAAAAGTAGCTAAGAATAAACATATTTACAAAATTGTAATGTTACTGTCTACATGCCCTTTAGAAAGCTTTCATAGAAACTGAAGGAAGGATGTAAACAATCACAAACTCTAGGTTGGATAAAGAAGAAAGCTGAGACACCCTCCCCTGCCAAATTGGGAAAAAATGATAATTTCTGCTTAACTTTATTCATTCATTTGCTTAATCCATGACCACATGCTCAGCAGCCATCTTCAAACTCTGAATCCTATAAGCTCTCTGTCATGGACCCTGACTTTCACTCACACCTCCTGTGCCTTTGCTGTCTGTGGGCAAAGAGCAAACCTCTTTTACCCTAGAGCAACTCCCTGCTCTGTTTCCCATTGGCCTTCACCCACTCAACTCTAAGTTCCAGGAGAGCAAGCCATTCAGTCAGCTCCCTTCTTATCCCTGAGAATGGATCCTGGGACAGGGCAGATCTGCAGCCAGCCTGGGCCTTCTGATCCAGAAGGAAGGAAGCTCAGGGATGCAGCCAGATGGAGTGGAGCCACAGGTCCTGGACCTGGGTTCTCTGATCCAGTGGGTATTGGTGGACAAGGAAGAAAGCTCATGATGGAGAGGGACTGGTGAGCCAGAAGCTTGTACTTAGGCTAGGCTTGGAGAGGAAGTCGGTGGCCTGGGGCTGGGAATCAGTGAGGTTGATTCCCCAGGAAGTGCTGCTGCTGCCACCAGTGGTCTCTCATGGCATCTTCCCTTCCAAATCTTGCCAGTCCATGCAGGAGGACTGATGGGCCCCTGGTATGCCTGTCTATGTGCTTGTCTGTTTCCCAAACTGTTGTTTCTCCTTCATCAAAAAGGGGGCCCCTGGAATTGCTAAAAATGCCATGCATGATTGCTAGAGATCAGTGGCCATGAACATATCCAAGGGGGACTGAAGCATGAGTGAGGGGTCTTGTACTCTTGGGACTGGAGGGCAATGGGAGTGTGTAGAATGGGGCCCAGTTGCAAAGGGAAGGGATAGTTCCTTCATCTCATCCCTGTTGTGCCAGGGAAGGCAGTGAAGAAAAAGGGTGGCCCCTGTTGGGCACCATTTGCATGCAGATGCCAAAGGGAGGTAAGGCCCAAATGGCCAAGAAGAGATCTAGCAGGTGAGGCTTCTTTGCTTCTAGTCAGGGTTTCCACTGACCCTGCCAAGCCTGGGCTTGTCCTTGTTGGGGAGATCCACTGAGTGGGTGGGAAGGAGCTGCCTACCTATGCCCCAATGGGCATGGAGCATGGTGGAGATGATGGTGCCAGTTCAGAGCTGTTGCAAAGAGACAGGAGGCATTGGTTGGAGGGAGCCATGCTCTGGGTGCAGGCTGCCAAAAGAAGAGGGGAAAGAGAAAAAGAAAAAGTGTGCATGTGTGAGAGAAATGCTGCTGGTAAAATCCTATAACACCTAGTATTCCCAAATGGTCACTCATCCAAATACTAACCAGACCCCACCTAGAATAGATTTAGAGATCAGACATCTGTCTATATTGGACATATTCATTATGCTATAGCCATAGATGCTAGTTGCCACAGCCTGGAACGTCAAGAGACTGCGTTGTGCATTCCTGCTGAAATTTGTTCAGTTTCAGGGACTATGGATTCCCAGAGCCCAGCTGTGGACCACTGGACCCTACTCACCATCATCAGTCCCCTGCATGCCTGGGCCACTGTGGTATGCATCATTCTTGGCTTTTGTCCATATCCTGAGGGCCAAGGCAGCAACCAGAAGATAGGCCAGGCATTGAGATGGCCCTGATAGTGCCCAGCTACCCATATAGCAGACCAGACACCAAGCATACCAGACACTTAACTAGGCAGTTTCCAAAGGGGCCTGCTTCTACTTGGATTCTGACATCCCACCAAGTTGGGCATCATCAGGTGGTCAACCCTTGGGCCCTCTATGCTGCCCCAACCTGCTCAGTCTGGCTCAGTCACTAGAAAGCCACCCACACCATCCAACAATTACACTCCACCATTTCCAGCCCACAGGCACCCCATACAAGCCCCTGCAATGTCCAAACAGATCTGCCAACACATCCTGATGGCCTGACCAGTTGGCAACTGCCTAGTCTGGTAGGCTATTCCTAGAATGTCCTTGGGCAGTCCACCTGGCCAAGGCCCCAGCCACTCAGTGGTCTTGACTGAGTGTACCAGGCTAGGATCAGGAGGATGCCCAAGGCTTTGTTTTCCACTGAACACTCAGGAACATCTCTCCTCTAGAGAGCCCTGACCAAGGTGTTGCCATGCCTATCTTCCCATACAGTGCACCTGTCCCACTAGTTGTCTTCCCACCCATGTGGCCATGGCACACCCATTTCTGGCCTCCCTAAAATGAGTACATGTGTTCTGGGACAGGCTTCATCCTCAGCCCTCAGAGCTCAACTGGAACCACCCAAGGTGGAAAGCTGGCATCTACCCAGAAGATTGGGTGTGAGGAAGCCTCTGGTAACAAGGTCTCACCTGGTCCACCCAGGCACATTCAAGCAAACACACTATGCAATGGGTCATCTGCTCAACTCAGGAGTAGGAGTCAAATTGTGGCTCTGATCTAGTCTACTGTGGCAGGAAACCCCAGCCTGGGGCAGGGAGACTGGCAGACATAGGCTTGGAAGCAAGCCATCTGAAGACATCATCAACTGAAGGGAGATGTCCATGAAGTTGGGAACTGGGATGGGCTTGGATAGGCAGATCTCAAGGGGTCTGCAAGGAGAGGTGGGGGTCCAGAGTTTCCTGTGATTCCCTGAGTGCCAGCAGCCTGCACAACCCACTGCAGTGGATAGAACCTCCACTACCACTTCCTGTGCCTTTGTTGTCTGAGGGCAACCTTCCTCTGAAAGTCCCTTGTGGCTTATAGCTATCAAACTGTGGGTGTAGTTGGGTTAGGCTTGGTGCTGCTACAACACCCCACCCCACCTGAAAGTTCTTGCCTGCACCCTCCCCACCACCTCCCAGGCACCAGCCCATTAAGCTTCCCTGCCACAGTGGATTCTGTCCTTGGTGCTCACAGAGACCCTGACCATCCTTCTGGGGGTGACTGGAACACATTTGGTGCTGTTTCCAAGACCTCAGGAATGTGTCAGTTACTTCCCATCTCTTGGGGGTTCCTTTTCTTAATGGGCTATCTCTTGGGGGACACTTCAGAGTTCCTTCCAGCAAGGGAGCCCTCCCTCTGCAAACCTCCTGGATCAGAGATCCCAGCCCAAGGTAGACCTGCAGCCAGTTTGCACCCTTCAACCCCAGGGAAAGAGACCCAGGGGTGCACAGGAATTAGCTGAGTTTGGCAGATTTGCCTCTGCTGCTGGAATCTTCATGTCTGCTGTCCTGTGTGGGATGGGATGCTGGGATATGTCTGTCTCCTTGTCTGCCTGTTTGCCTGTCTGCCTGCCTGTTTCTGGGGCAATTTGTTGTTTGTCCTAATGACAGAGCCTTTGCTGGAGCCACCATTCTAAGCAAACCTGTCAGCTCTATCAGCATTTAACCAACACTTCACATCATTCCAGCCAAAATGTCAATATGGTGGGCCACACTGGATATACTGGATATATTACCTAGTATCTCAAGGAAACCCCTCTATAGAAAGAAGGATAGGCTGACTAGAAGATATGGGACTCTGTTCTACTCCAGAAAAATAGCTAGAGGACAGGCTGCAACAGCCTAGAAAAAGATCTTCCAGGGTTTAGGACACCAGGTGAAGGCTTTACACCACCCAGAGGAGAGAGGGACATAGGAGGGAAATCAAGATAACATCAAAACCAGTGGCTGCTGTTATCAGCACCATCCTCCACACTAAAGACACTTTAGAATTCTTGGGCCTCTGGTCCTGCAACTACAGACAGAGGGAGCTCCGGGCATCTACCTCCCCAGGAAAGGGGAGAGAGAGGGACACAGCCTAAGACAGACTCAGCTTCAGACCCACAAATATGGTCTCCTGAGCCCCACAAGACCTTCCAGGCCAGGTGGAAACACACAGTGGTTTGCCCTGGGAGCCAACAAAGACTGGAGAAATCTGACCCTCACAGTTAGAAGAGAGACTCTCTTCTAGCTGGGACCAATTGTGGAAGATGTCCCAGGAAAGGGGAGAGAGGTGGACATAGCTTAAGGCTGATCCAGCTTTTGACTTACAAATTTGGTCTGCTGTGGCCCAGGAGCCCTTCAGGCTGGGGGTGCTGCACCATTGTATGCCTTGGGGCCCTGTAAGGGGCTAAAGATATACAACCCTCCGAATCTCCTCCTCTACTAACAAGGGCTGATTGTTGAGGACTTAGAGGGGAGTGGAAAATTTCCTAGCCAGGAAAAGTGAGAGGGCTGCCAGAGAAGGCTGGAGAACTGTCTAAGAGAAAGTTTGAATTATAAGTCTCATAGCCTTCAGACAGTGTGTTAATAAATACACTGTGTCCTGGCATTGAACCTCAAAGGATGCTATCAAGAAAATAAAATGGCAGCCTACCCAATGGGAGAAAATATTAGCAATCATATATTTAATAGGACCCTAATATCCTGCATATATAAAGAAATCTTACACCTCAAAAATAAAAAGACAAAAAACCCATTTAAAAAATGGGAAAGTGACCTGAAAAGGCACTTCTCCAATGATGAAATACATATGGCTAAAAAGCACATGAAAAGATGCTCAACATTGCTAGCTATTAGGGAGATGCAAATAAAAATTACAATGAGATACCATCTTACACCCATTTGAATGGTGGCTATTAAAAACAACAGCAGACTATGTGTGGGAGGGGATGTGGAGGAATGGGAACCCTCATCCACAGCTGGTGGGATTGTTGAATAGTCCAGCCACTGTGGAGGAAAGTTTGGCAGTTCCTCAAAAAACTAACTCTAGATCTTCCGTATGACCCAAAGATTCCACTTCTGGCTATATACCCAGAAGATTTGAAAGCAAAGACTTGAACAGATATACGCACACCAATGTTCATAGAGACATTATTCACTACTACCAAAAGTTGGAATCAACCCAGTTGCCTGTCAACAGATAATGAATGAACAAACTGTGGTGCATACATACAATGGAATATTATGCAGATGCAAGAATGAATAAAGTGCTAACACATGGGATAACATAGATGAATCTTGGAGACCTTATATTGAGTGTAGCAAACCAGACACTGAAGGATGAACAATACATGACTTCACTGATATGAATTAAGGAAATTGAACAGTCTCTGAGAACTATTATCTGAAAGATGGGTTTACAAGAAAGAGAAGAGAAAGTTGTGAGCCATCACTCATATGGACATAATCTATGATAAAGTGAAAGAGTGTAGCTGTGTATTGAAGGGCTAGGACAGGTGGGTAGTGATATTATTGGGTTTGGTGGTACAAGGTTAACAGATGGGTAGATTGGGAAGGGTAGATTAGAATACCCATGATCCTGGGGGGAGAGATGGGAGTGGGACCAGGTGAATACTTGGGATTTGTGGGTATGAGGTTGAAAGTGCAGAGGTGGTAATGCTCTTATGGCAATATGGCAAGGAAGTGTCACTGGTTTAGAGTGATGGTTGGTGGGCATTAGGGACAAGGCTCATCTGGAGCAGGCTTCTAGGGAGTGTGTGAGTGTTCATCCTGTCATAATGTGTTGTATCAGTGGGTGGAGACCCACACAATGGGTGGGAAAGAGATGGACTCCCATCTTTGAAGGACTGATTTACTCAGAAATAAACAGGCAGGCATCTCTTAAGAGCAAGGATGGTTCCTAATAGGGGAGGAAAATCCAGTCTGTTAAGATCTCTTGTTGCATGTAACTATGAATCTTGTCATCCAATGAGTCAATCTAGAGGGTCATCATGGGTTCCAGTGAGTTGGGGAGGGAAGAACAGAATAGATCAAATGGAATATTTAGTGGTCAGTGGAAATGTTTTTAATTAATTACAGTGGTAGACACAGGACATTGTAAATATCATCAAAATTTATAAAATTGTACAGTCAAAAATGTAAACCATATTGTAAACCATTGAGAAAGTTTAATAGCTATGTTTCACTATCTATATATCAGTTATAACAATGTTACCATCCACATACAGAAAGGTTTTAATAAGGCGTGAGGAAAAGGGGAGGAGTTTGGGTATATGAGAGTCTCTTGTATTCTGTTTGTGACTTTGCTGTGACCTAAAACTTCTTTGAAAATTAAAACTCCTTTGAAAATAGTGAGACACTGAGGAGTGAGAGGGGGAAGTTTCCGCGGTACAGACTGGACACCAGATATTGCATTGATAAAAGACAAACTGTTAGAAAAAAATTTAAATTTCTTTTTTCATTTTTTGAACATCCCAATCTTTTAATTTAATTTAATTTTTACTTAGTTTTTAAGTTTTCATGTATTTGATCTCTTACATTTAAACTTATCATTAATATTTCATTTTCCTGTTAATTGTATTTGGCTATTGTATTGGCTTCATCTTTAAAGAAGCTTTGGATCACCGAAGGGTTACAACTGGGGTGGGAGAGGATTGTTGATAGGGGGTGTCAGGGATGGGGGTTGCATCTGAGGAAGTTCACCTAAACATGCATACAAGGTTTACAAGATTGTTCAAATGTTCACAGCGCATGGTCACGCTGGGTGGAGAATCACTTAATAAATGAGAGAATACTGAATTCTCATCCTGGAGGGCTCTGTCACATTCTCCAAGGGAGCAGCAAATATCCCCCAAGTGCAGGGGCAGTTTCTGGCAAAAAAGTGTGCTTCACTGATGAGCTCTTTTTATTGATGATTAGCCTTACAAGTTTTTGCTCTTGAAATTGAAACTTAGCCTATTGATAGGTTGCCTAAGGGTTGCCTCCTGAGAGCCTCCCTGTTGCTCAAATGTGGCCTCTCTCTAAGCCAAACTCAGCATATGAACGCATTACCTTCTTCTCAGCATGGAACATGACTCTTGGGGATGAGCCTCCCTGGCAACAAGGGATTATTACTAAGTGCCAACTGACAATACAACAGGAAAAAGACCTCAAATAAAAGGGTAAAGGGTAAAGACAAATGAGTTCATATGGCTAAGAGACTTCAAAGTGAGTCAGGAGGTCATCCTACCGGTAACACTTATGCACATCTCAGTAGGACATCATAGGCTTCTAATGTGGAAATCACCCCAAATAGAGGGGCTCCTGAGGGCTCTGGAGACACCCAGGTCCTATAATCTGGCAGATAGCTCTGGAGTTTGGTGCCTTATCAGTGGGCCCTGCTTTGGAATCTGTGCTCCGGAGAGTGACAGAGTTGGACTCAAATATGTCTTCCCTGCACATGGTTCATCTGTCCCTTCTATTCAAACCTATATATTGTGCTGGAGCTTGTACATGTACATCCAAAGACTGGAGTCTTTGGGCTGTCCATGTGCCAGCTGGGCCTGAAATCTTGGTAGAGCTGCAACTCCTACTCTGTAGCTTAATGGACTCACCCAGGACACCTGCTGGGGAGATGATGGACAGTGGCCATTCTAGGGAATGTAGAGAGACTGCACCTGCAGGCAGGATAATCCCATCCATCTTATCCATGGGATATAAGCCCCCTCTCACTTGGAGATGGAGTGGACATCACCATCCCAGACTGCTCAGGATTGGGGAAAGAGCTATGGACTAGAGAGGACTTACTGGTATTCTGTTATAGATATATGGTGATTCAGGCAATGGAAGAAATTACAACATTGATGTGGAGCCAGTGGCCACTGGATGCTTTGGGGGCAGGGAGAGGGAAAAGCAATTGTAATTCAGGGGCTTTTTTGGAACTTGGGAATTATACTGAGTGACATTGCAATGATGAATACAGGTCATTTTATATCATCATATAACATGCAGAACTGTGTGGGAAAGAGTGTGGTCTACCATGTGAACTATGGTCCATGCTTATTGGCAAAGCCACAGGGTGTGTATATCCATTGCAGGTGATGTGCCACACTAATGAAGGATGTTTATGTGGCATGGTATGAGAGGTGTGGGAAGTGGTGCATATGGGAATCCCTATAATTTTTGTGTAACATTTATGTAATCTAAATATTAAAAAAAGTATATTACTATAAGAAAAAAAGTGAAGACAATGAATGAGTGCAAAGAAGAATGTGAAATTCTGAAAAGAAAAGTAACTGAGCTCAGGGGAATGAAAGACACAATAGGTGAAATCATAAACACATTTGAGTCATAGAACAGCAGATTCAAAATGATAGAATAATGAATAAGTGATACTGAAGACAGAACCATAAAATTGAAGAGAGGACAGAGAGAGAAAAGAGAGGAAAAAGTTGAACAGGGGCTTAGAGAGTGAGTGACAACATGAAATGCAACAACATATGTCATGGGAGTTCAAGAAGGAGAGGAGAAGAAAAAATCTCAGAAAGAGTACTTGAGGAAATAATAGCTGAAAATTTCCCAACTTTTATGAAAAAAAATGAACTTACATGTCCAAGAAGTACACTGTACCCCAATCAGAATAAATCCAAATAGACCTACTCCATGGTACATACTACTCAGAATACCAAATGTCAAAGATAAAGAGAAAATTCTCAGAGCAGCAAAGGAGAAGCAAACCATCATGTAAAAGGGATGTTCCATAAGACTTAGTGTAGATTTCTCTTCAGAAACAATGAAGGTGAGAAGACAGTGCTATGATACAATTAGGACACTGAAAGAGAAAAACTGCCAGCTGAGAATTCCTTATCCAGCAACATTGTCCTTCAAATATAAAGGTGAGTATAAAATATTCACAAAAAAATAGAAATTAAGAGTTTGTAAAAAAAGAATCATCCTTTGCAGGAGATATTAAAGGAAGCCTTAGAACTTGAAAGAAAAAGACAGGAGAGACAAGCTTGGAAGAGAGAATAGAAAAGAAGAATAGCAGAAAGGATAACCAAAAGAGTAAAAAGACAGACAAAAATAAGATATGATATATGAAAACCAAAGAATAAAATGGAAGAAGTAAATAGTGCATTTAGAGTAAAATCATTGAATGTAAATGGGTTAGACTACATAACCAAAAGATACAGGCTGACAGAATGGATAAATAAACATGAGCCATCCATACGCTGCTTACAAAAAACTCACCTTAGACCCAGGTATACAAACTAGCTGAAAGTGAAAGATTGGAAAAAGATGCTCCACATGAATACTAACCAGAAAAGAGCAGGGGTATCTATACTAATATCTGACAAAACAGACTTTAAATGCAAAGAAGTTATAAGAGAAACAGAAGGGCATTGTATATTAATAAAAGAGACAATCCGCCAGAAAGATATAATAGTCATAAATATCTATACACCTATCCAGGATGCCCTAAATACACGAGACAAATTCTGGCAAAACTGAAGGGTGAAATAGGCATCTCTACAATAATCGTTGGAAACTTCAATATCCCACTCACATCATTAGATAGAGCAACTAGACAGAAGATCAACAAGGAAACAGAACTTGAACAATATGATAAACGAATTAAACGTAAGAGATATATACAGAACACTACCTCTGAAATCAGTGGGTTATACATTCTTCTCAAGTGCCAATGAAACTTTCTCCAGGATAGACCACATGTTAGGGCACAATGCAGCTCTCAATATATATAAAAAGATGGAAATTATACAAAGCACCTTCTCAGATCATAGTGGAATGAAACTGGAAATTCAATAATAGAAAGGAAAAAAGTAAACTTCCAAATGTATGGAGGCTGAACAACACACTCCTAAATAATCAGTGGGTCAAAGAAGAAATTGCAAGTGAAATCAGTAAATATTTTGAGACAAATGAAAATGAAAATGCAACATATCAAAACGTATGGGACTATGCTCAGAGGAGTGGCAAGATGACATTGGTTTAAATGTGCATCCACCATCTTTCACAACTGAGTGAGGACAGAATCCTACTGGAGTGAGCTTTTTGGGGAACCCATAGAGCAGGAGGCTTCAGGGCATCAATCTGGAGAGAGCTGGACAAAAAGATAAATTGCTCAAGGTAAAACCCTGAGTTGATTCCCCCAGAAGCTGGAAACTGTGGGACAGCTAAGCTCCATTTCCAAGGTAAAGCTGTTGTGAGCCCCAAACCCTGATTCCCACTGATCATCCAGTAAGGGGAAGCATTCTCCAAGAGTGAGAGGGTTCTGGCAATGGGTAGAGAGGGTTTTCCTTTCTGTGGGTTTGGTTGCCTGAACCTCCTTTGAGCTTTGAGGAACATACCAGCTGGCTCGAGTTGACACCAAGAAAAGGGAAGAGTCAAATCTGCTGAGGCAGCCTGATTTACCTAACACCCTGGGAGAGAGAAACTTGGTGTGGAATAGGGTGAAGTCAGACAACTGAGTAGTAGGAAGCACTTAATAAGCTTCTAAGAGCCTATTTAGGGTCCCCTGGGAAGAGGGGATGGTCTGGAAGAGGGTTGAGAGTCAATTTTTCTGTGGTGAATTCAGTCACCAGGGTTCCATTGGAATTTCAAAATGGTACTTAACCTTACAGGAAGAAAGGGAGGGGGTCTGCTCAAGCAGGCATAGGCTGTTGCATCCTCTTGCCCTGAGAGAGAAAGCAATTAGAATAGAAAGGGTGGAGAGACAGAGAGACAACTAATCAGCAAGGATCTAACCAACTGCAATGATTCAAACCTGCCCGGGGAAAGTGACTGGATAGCTTTCTGAAGAGCTAGTTGACCCAATGAGAAAATTTAGCTCAGTGGAAGAGTTTCTGTCTTGAATATATGAGGTCCTTAGTTCGATTCCCAGCTCCTCTTAGAGTAATGACCAACTGAGATATTAAATGTCCACCTAATACTTTAAGACAGGGAAAATACAAACATTATTTTTGTAATAGCTTCTCTTGGGTCCCTTATTTTTCCAAACAAAAAGTTACTTGAAAAGTTTTTTTTAAATTAGTTTCCTTGCTAAATCCTGCTTCAAAATCTGCAGGATGAAGGCTGCAGGGTAATTGATTGATGACACTGGCAGCCTGAGAAACTCCACAGGGGCCTTAGAGGGAACTCTGTTCTTCCTTAGCTTTTGCTTGATTCCTTGTTTTTGTGTTTGTTTGCTTTTTTTTGTTTTCTTGTTTTTCTTTCCTCTTTCTTCCCCTCCCCCCACTTTTTAAATAATTAGGTGCTGCTGGCTTCTTTCTTGTTTGTTTTGTTTCCTCTTCCTTGATTTCCCCTTTTCTATGTATACTGATTTTCTCTACCAAGGCTATCTCTTTTCCTTCCTTCATCTTTCTAGGTTCTGCTTTCTGTTGTTGTTCTTACATTCTTATGTTCTTACAAAAAATACTGAAGGCAGCAAGAGAAAAGAACCATCACATATAAGGGAAGCTCAATAAGATTAAGTGCTGATTTATCATCTGAAATAATGGAAGCAAGAAGACAATGGTATGACATAGTTAAGGTACAAAAAAAAACCTCTAGGCAAGACTTCTCTATCCAGCAAAGCTGGTATTCAAAAATGATTGAGAATTTAAAATATTTACAGATAAATAGAAATTAAGAGAGTATGCCAGTAAGAAACCTGTCCTTCAAGAAATACTAAAGGGAGTTCTGCAGGTAGAAAGGAAAAACAGGACAGAGAGAGTTGGAGGAGAGTGTAAGGGCAACCAAAAAGACAAAAAGAAAATAAAAACAACATATGACATACAAAAACCCACAGAAAATATGCCTATGTAAGTAATTATTGAGAGTAATAACACTGAATATTAGTGGATTGAACTTACCAGTCAAGAGACACAGATTGGCAAAATGGATAAGGAAATATGACCCACCTATATGCTGTCTACAAGAAACCAACCTTAGATCCAGGGATTCAACAAAGCTGAAAGTGAATGATTGGAAAACAATCTTACAAGCAAACAATAACCAAAAAAGGGCAGGAGTAGCTATACTAATATCAGACAAAATAGACTTTAAATGCAACAATATTGTAAGAGACAGACAGACACTATAAGAAAAAGGAGTAATCTTTCAAGAAGAAGGAACAATCATAAACACTTATGCACCTAACCAATACACCTCAAAATACATGAGGCAAACATGAAAAAATAAGTGGAGAAATAGATGCCTCTACACTTATACTGGAGGACTTTAATAAACCATTATCACCATTAGACAGAACATCTCAACAGAGAAGCAAAAGAGAAACAAAGACACTGAATAATACCCTAGAGGATCGGGTCCTAATAGACATATGCAGAACACTACACCCCAAATACAGTGGGATATACATTCTTCTTGAGTTCACATGGATCAGTCTCCAAGATAGACTACATGCTAGTCCACAGAAAAATTCTCAATGAATTCAGAAAGATTGAAATTATACAAAGTAATTTCTCTGACCACTATGGAATGAAGCTGGAAATCAGTGAGGGACAGAGAAACAGATTAAGCACAATGATATGGAAATTAATAACACACTCTTAGACAAACAGTGGGTCAAGGAGGAAATTTCAAAAGAAACCAGTAACTACCTTGAAATGATGAAAATGACAACACAACATATCCAAACTTATAGGATGCAGCAAAAGCTGTAGTTAGAGGGAAATTCATAGCCTTAAGTGGATATATCAAAAAAGAAGAAAGAGCTAAAATTGAAGACCTAACTGCAAACCTGGAGGAATTAGAAAAAGAACAACAAACTAACCCCAAAGGAAGTATAAAGAAGGAAATGACAAAGATTAGATCAGAACTAAAGGAAATATAAAATAAGAAAACACTAGAAAAAATAAACAAACCAAATCCTAGTTCTTTGAGAAGATCAGCAAAATTGACAAACTCTGAGATAGACTAACAAAGAAAAAAAGAGAGATGATGCAAAAACACAAAATAAGAAATGAGGTAGGAGATATCACCACCAACCTCACAGAAATAAAGCGTATCATAAGAGGATACTTTCAAAAATTACATGCCAAGAAGAAGGATAATTTAGAGGAAATGGACAAATTCCTAGTAACACACAAGCAACCTACATTGATGAAAGAAGTAATTGATGAACTTAACAGCACAATCATAAATAAAGATATAGAGTAAGTCATCAAATCCCCCCAACTAAGAGAGCCCAGGACCAGAGGGGTTCACAGGTGAATTCTGCCAAGCATTCTGGAAAGAATTAACACCAATCCTGCTTAATCTCTTCCAAAAAGTAGAAGTAGAAAGAATATTGCCTAACTCATTCTATGATGCCAAAATTACCCTAATACCAAAGACAAACTAAGATGCCACAAGAAAGAAAAATTATAGATCAATCTCTCTAATGAACTGAGATGTAAAATCCTCAACAAAATAATTGCTAATTATATTAAAAAACACATCAAATGAATTATACACCTTGATCAAGTGGGTTTCAGCCTGGGTATACAACATAAGAAAATCAAAATAAAAAATCACATAATCATCTCTATAGACTTAGAAAAAGCATTTGACAAAATACAGCAAACTTTCCTGATAAAAACACTACAAAAGATAGGAGCAGAAGGAAACTCTCTGAACATAATAAAGGGCATATATGAAAAACCCACAGCTAACCTCACATACAATGGTGAAATCCTAAAATCTTTCCCTTTAAAATTGGGAACAAAACAAGAATGCCCACTATCACTCCTCTTATTTAACTTTGACTTAGAAGTACTTGTTCAAGTACTGAGGCAAAAAAAGATATAAAATTCATCCAAATTGGAAAGAAAGAAGTAAAAATTTCACTATTTGCAGATGACATGATCCTATACATAGAAAACCCTGAGATATCTACAACAAAACTTCTAGAACTTATAAATGAGTTCAGTAAAGTCGCAGAATATAAGATCAATGCTCAAAAATCAGTAGCATTTCTGTACTCCAATAACAAGCAATATGAGGAGGAAATCAAGAAAAAAATACCATTTACAATAGGAACTAAAATAATCAAATATTTTGGAATAAATTTAACTAAAGATGTAAAGGACTTATATACAGAAAACTACACAACACTGTTAAAGGAAATGAAAGAAGATGTAAATAAATGGAAGCACATTCCCTGTTCATGGATAGGAACACTAAACATCATTAAGATGTCTATCCTACCCAAACTAATCTACGGATTTATTGCAATCCCAGTAAAAATCAACAGAGCATATTTACTGATTTGGAAAAACTAACTATGAAATTTATTTGGAAAGACAAGAAGCCCCAAATAGCAAAAGACATATTGAAAATGAAAAATGAAATCAGAGGAATCACCCTACCAGACTTTAAAACATACAACAAAGCTACAGTGGGCAAAACTGCATGATATTGGCACAAGGATGGACATGCCGACCAATGGAACCGAATTGAGTGTTTTGATATACATCTTCACATATACAGTCATCTGATATATGACAAGGCCATCAATCCCACTCAACTGGGAGAGAACGGCCTCTTCAACAAATGGTGCTTGGAGAACGGGATATCCATATTCAAAAGAATCAGAGAGGAACACCATCTCACACCTTATACAAAAATGAACTCAAGATGGATCAATGATCTTAACATAAGAGCCAAGACCATAAAGACCTTGGAATATAATATGGGGAAGCATCTATAGGACCTTGTAATAGGAAATCACTTCATGAACTTAACACCCAAAGCTCAAGCAGTGAAAGAAAAAATAGATAAAAAAGACCTCATCAAATATAAAACCTTTTGCACCTCAAAAGAGTTTGTCAAGAAAGTGAAAAGACAGCCTACCCAATGGGAGAAAAAATTTAGTAACCATATATCTGATAGGAGCCTTATATACAGCATATGTGAAGAAATCCTACTTCTCAAAAACAGACAACTCATTTTTAAAAATGAGCAAGTGATTTGAACAGCCTTTTCTTTAAAGAAGAAATACAAATGGCTAAATAGCACATGAAGAGATGCTCAACATCACTAGCTTTTAGGGAAATGCAAATCAATGAGACACTATCATCTGCAATGAGATACTATCTTATACCCATTAGACTGGTGGCCATTAAAAAAAATAGAGAACTAGAATTGTTGGAGAGGATGTGGATGAATAGGATCACTCATCCATTGCTGGTGAGAATGCAGAGTGGTCCAGCCATTGTGGAAGACAGTTTGGCATTTCCTCAAATAACTAACTATAGATCTGCCATGTGACCCAGCAATTCCACTTCTGAGCATATACCCAGAACAACTGAAAGCAAGGACACGAACAGATATACACACACCAATGTTCATAGTGGCATTATTCACTGTTGTCAAAAGTTGGAATCAACCCAAATGACCATCAACAGATGAATGGAGAAACAAAATGTGGTATGTACATACAATGGAATATTACTCAGCTGTAAGAGGGAATACATTGCTAACACAAGGGATAACATGGATGAATCTTTAGGACTTTATGTTGAGTGAAGCATGAAGGAGAATATTACATGATCTGTCTGATGTGAATTAATGAAATTGAGCTGACTCAGAGAACTAGAGTCTGGAAGATAGGTTTACAGGAAATAGGAAGGGAGAAGGTTGTGAGCCAATGACCATATGGGCAAAATCTATGATAAGGTAGAAGTGAGTAGTTGTGCAGTGAAGAAATATGACAGGGGCATAGGGATACTATTGGGTTGGGTGGTGGAAGCTTGACAGGGAATAAGGTGGGGAGGATGTGTTGTATGGTCCATGGAACTGGGGGGAGGTTTTGAAGAGGGCCCTGGTGAACACTGGAGATTGATGGGTATGAGAGAAAATACAATGTTGACAAAACTGTATGGCAATGACAAGGAAGGGTTTCTGGTTTAAGTTGTTGAATGAGGGGACACTTGGAACAGGGCACACTAGGACAGTCCTCTAGAGAATGTGTGAATGATCATTTTGTCATAGTGTGCTGTATCATTGTTGGGAGACCCATATTATGAGTGGGAAGGAGATGGACTCCAATGCAGGGGAGTCCTGATATGTTCTCAGAAGGGGGTGTGTCTCTTGAGAGCATGGGCAGTTCTTAATAGGGGAAGACAGACTAATGTGTCCAGCCTTCAGCATTGTTGCAAGTATTTATGAATCTTGTCCTTCAAGGAGTGATGCCTGGTGGTCGCTGTGGTCCCTGAGGGTGGGAAAGGGAAGAATAGAACATATTGAAGAGGGGGTATTTAGGAGGCAATGGAAGTGTTCTGCATGATCTTGCAATGATGAATGCAAACCATGTTAAATTTCATCAAAAAATTATAAAAGTATTATCTAAATGTAAACATAATGTAAACCATTGACCATGGTTGGTAGCTATGTCTCAATATTTATACATCAGTTGTAACAAATGTACTATCCACATGTAAAAACATTAGTAATATCGAATGGGGAAAAGGGGGAGGATGTTGGGTATATGGGAGTCCCCTATATTCTGTATGTAGCTTTACTGTGACCTAAAACTTCTTTGAAGACAATATATAAAAAAAGTAAGACACTGGGGAAGAAATGGAATAAAATGCCACTGTACATACAGGACAACTGATAGTACAGTGATGAAAGGCAAAACATCAAAAATTTATTTTATTTTTTAAAATATTTTTCATTTTTCTAATACTCCATTTTTTACTTTTTTTAGTTTTAATCTCTCTAAATTATTGTGTATTTTATTTCTTATGTTTAAACCTATCATTTCATTTTCTTATGAATAAAATTTGACAATATTCTTGGCTTCATTTTTGAAAATGTTTTAGATCATAGAATGGTTACAACATGGCAGGGGAGGATAAATGGGGTGGGGTGTCAGTGATGGGGGATACATGGGAGAAAGTTCACGTGGGCATACATATAAGGTATATAAATATGTTCAGATTTTCATAGGGCATTGCCACAATGGGTAGAGAATCACACAACATCCAAAATGTTATTGAATTCCCATCCTAGGGAGCTCTGCCACATTATCTAATGGAACAACATCAATCTTCCAAGTACAGGGGCAATGACAAGTGAAGAAAGATGGTCAATTGATGGGTCCTTGATATTGAGGACTATGCTTATGAGCTTTTTGCTCTTGAATTTACAACTTATCCTAGTGTTGTAGAGTGCCTGAGTTACTTCCTGAGCACTTCCTTGTTGCTCAAATTTGGCCTTTCTCTAAAACAAACTCAGCACATAAATGCATTACTCCCCCCACCCCAACAAGAGACATGACACCTGGGGAAGAGCCTCGCTGGCCCTGAGAGATTACTACCAAGCACTGGTTGGTGATACAACTGGAAAAAGACTTTGAATAAAAGAGGGGGAAAGTAAAGACAAATGAGTGTATATGGCTAAGAAACTTCAAAGTGAAGAGAAACATCAGAGAGGCAATGTATATGCACATCTCAGCAGGATCTCATAGATGCCAAAGGAAGATACTAACCCAAATAGTGGGCCTCCTGAGGTGTCTGAACATCCCCAGGTCCTACAGTCATGGCAGATAGCTCCAGAGTATGATGCCTTGCCAGTGGGCCCTACTTTGGGGTTTGTGCTCCTGAGTGTAACAGAGTTGGACTCAGCTGTGACTTCTCTACACATATCTCTTCTGTCCCTTTTATTTGAACCTATAGTTGGTGCTGGAGTTGGTAGGTTTACATCCAAGAGACTTTAATCTCTGGGATGTTCATGTGCCAGCTGGACCCTGAGCCTCAGAGAGTTGCCGCACCTACTGTCCAGTTCATTGGACTTATCCCAGAGAACAAAGAAGGAGGCGAGGATGGACAACCACCACACCAAGGAACCAAGAGTGTCCCATCCATCAGCCATATGGGATCAAAGCCACATCTCAATTAGAGGCAGAGTGAGCATCAAAATCCCAGAACCCTGAGGATTGGGGAATAAAATATGGACCAGAGTAGACTTACTGGCCTTCTACTATAGACTTATTGTGATTCTAGCAATGGAAGAAATCATATCATTGATGTGGAGACAGTTGCCACTGAAGGTGCTGTAGTCAGGGAGAGGGAAAAAGAGGTACAATATGGAGGCATTTTCAGGACTTGGAATTGACCTGAAACTTTGCAATGTCAGATAGAGGCCATTATATATATTGCCATAACCTACAGAATTGAATGGGTAAGACTGTAAATTATACTGTAAACTATTATCCATGCTTAGTGGCAATGTTCCAAAATGTGTTCATCAATTACAGTGAATGTACCACACTAATGAAAGAAGTTGTTAATGTGGGAAAAAGTGGTAGGTTTGGGGAGTGGGGCATATGGGGATCTCTACTATATATATATATATATATATAACATTTATTTATTTATTTATTTATTTATTTATTTATTTATTTATTTATCCCCCCCTTCATTGTCTTTGTGCTCATTGTCTACTCTCTGTGTGTTCTGTGTGTGCTTGTCTTCTCTTTAGGCAGCACTCCGAAATGATCCTGGGACCTCTGCAGTGGGAGAGAGGCTGCTCAATCTCTTGCACAGCCTCAGCTCCATGGTCTGCCGCATCTGTCTCTCCTCTTTGTCTCTTTTTGTTGCATCATCTTGCTGTGCCAGCTCTCTACATGGGTTAGCACTCCATGCAGGCCAGCACTCCTGCATGGGTCAGCACTCCTGCACAGGCCAGCTTTCCTGTGTATGCCAGCACTCTGCATGGGCCAGCTCTCTGTTCAGGCCAGCTCACTGTGTGGGCCAGCTTGTTTTTCACCAGGAGTCTCCAGGAATCAAACCCTGGACCTCCTATATGGTAGACAGGAGCCCAATCACTTGAGCCACATCTGCTCCCCCTTATATTTTTTAATGTAACATTCATGTAATCTAAATATCTTTTAAAAATAAATAAAATATATATTTTAAAAAACATGGGTTACAGAGAAGGCAGTCTTGAAAGGGAAATTTACAGCCTTAAATGTCTATATTAAAAGAGAAGATGGGAAGCGGCTGTGGCTCAATCAGTAGGGCTCCCATTTACCATATGGGAGGCCCCGGGTTCGGTTCCTGGGGCCTCCTGGTGAAGGCAAGCCCGCCCGCACGGCGTGGTTAGCTGACCCAGCGAGCACAAGCAGCAAGGGGGGGATAAATGAATAAATAAATAAAATCTTTAAAAAAAAATAAAATAAAATAAAAAAGAAGAAAGAGCTAAACTCAAATATTTAATGAACATCTAAAAAAACTAGAAAAAGTAGAGCAAACCAATCCCAAAACAAGCAGAAAGAAAGAAATAATAAAGAGTAGAGGACAAACAAATGAAATTGAGAACAACAAAAAAACAGAGATAATCAACAAAACTAAAAGATGGTTCTTTGAGAAGATCAATAAAATTGACAAAATCCTAGCTAGACTAACAAAGAAAAAAAGAGACAAGTCAAATAAGTACAATCAAATATGAAAGAGGGGAAGTTACAACTGAACCCACAGAAATAAAAAGAATCATAAAAAGATATTATGAGAAACTGTATGACAACAAACTAGACATCCAAGATGAAATGGACAATTTCCTAGAAATGCACAACCAACTTACAATGATGTTACAAGAAATACAAGAACTTAACACACAAATCACATTTAAGAAGATGGAATCTGTCATCAAAAATCTCCCAGCAAAGAAAAGTCCAGGACCATATGGCCTCACAGGAGAACTCTACAAAGCATATTGAAAAGAATCAACACCAATCCTGTTTAAACATTTCCAAAAAATTGAAGAGAAGGGAAAATTACCCAACACATTTTATGAAGCCCAAACCACACTAATACCAAAGCCAGATAAAGATATTACAAGAAAATTACAGACCATTTTCTCTAATGAACATAGATACAAAAATTCTCAACAAAATACTTGCAAATAGAATCCAACAGCATATCAAAAGATTTAGACTTCATGACCAAGTGCGATTTATTCCTTGTCTGCAAGGCTGGTTCAACATAAGAAAAATCAATCAATGTAATACACCACATTAACAAATTGAAGGAAAAAAAACCATGATAATCTCAGTTGACATAGAAAAGGCATTTGGCAAAATCCAGCATCCTTTTTTGATAAAAACATTTCAAAAGATAGGAATAGAAAAAAAAGTCCACAATAAGACAAAAGGCCAACATCATACTCAATGGAAAGGTTGAACACTTTCCCTCTAAGCTCAGGAACAGGGCAAGTTGGCCAATGTCACTTTGTTATTCAATATTTTACTAGAAGTTATAGCTAGGGCAATTAGACAAGAAAAAAAGACACCCAAATAGGAAAAGGGGAAGCAAACCTCTCACTGCTTGTGGATGACATGATCCTGTCCTTTGAAAATCCTGAAGTATCCATGACAAAGCTACTTGAGATAATAAATGAGTTCAGCAAAGTGGCAGGATACAAGATCAACATGGAAAAATCAGTAATGTTTTTGTATACTAGTACTGACCAATCTGAGGGGGAAATTAGTGGGAAAATTCCATTTTCAATAGCAACAAAAAGACTCAAATGCCTAAGAATCCATTTAACCAAAGAAGTACAGGACCCATATGCAGAAAACTACAAAACAGTGCTAAAATAAAATTTAAAAGACCTAAACAAATGGAAAAACACTCCATGTTCATGGATTGGAAGAATAAATATGAAGATGTCAATCTTACCCAAACTGATTCAAAGATTCAATGTAATACTAATCAAAATACCAACAGCTTACATTACAGAATTACAAAAGACAATTACCAAATTCATTTGGAAGGGAAAGTGCACCAGAATAGCCAAAAGCATTCTAAAAAAGAAGAGCAACCATGGGAGTAATTTCACTGCCTGACCATGAAACATATTACAAAGCTTCAATGGTCAAAACATCATGGTACTGGCATAAAGATAGACATATCAATCAGTGGAATAGAATTGAGAACCAAGAAATAAACCCTCACCTATACAGTCAACTGGTTTTTGACAAACCTATCAAGTTAATATTAATGGGACAAAACAATCTCTTCAACAAATGGTGTTGGGACAACTGGATATCTATAACCAAAAGAATGAAAGAGGAACCCTATCTCTCTCTCTACAAAGAATCAACTCAAAATGGATAAAAGACATAGATATAAAAGTCAGTACCATAAAACTACTAGAGGAAAATGTAGGGAAACATCCTCGAGACCTTGTTCTAATAAATGATAGTTTCTTGGACCTTACACCAAAGTGTGTGCAACAAAAGAAAAAGTAGATAATTGGGACCTCCTCTAAATTAAACATTTTTGCACCTCACAGGACTTTGTCAAAAGTGTGAAAAGCCACCAAATCAATGGGAGAAAATATTTGGAAATTCCATATCCAATAAGAATTTAATATCCAGGATATATAAAGAGATGTTACAAGTCAACAATAAAAAGTCAAGTGTCTCAATTAGAAAATGGGCAAAACCATTTTAAATCAGCACACACCATTCAGAACTGTGTGGGAGAGAGTGTGGCCTACAACGTGAACTGTGGTCTATGGTTGATGGCAAGGCCCCAGGATGTGTAAGCCCATTGAGGGTGATGGGCCACACTTGTGGGAGATGTTTGTGTGGGATGTGGTGGGAGGTGTGGGAGGTGGGGAACATGGGAATCCCGGTAGGTTCTGTGTAATATTTTAAGTAATCTAAGCACCTCTTAAAAAATATATATATAAATAACATTTTTGTAAGCAAATGAACATATATGCATATATATTTATATATCATTTTACAAATATTGGTATGTATTGTGAAAATTTTGATTTTTTACCCACAATAAAAAATAAATAAAATTTTAAAAAATGGGCAAAAGACTTGAATAGACATTTGTCCAAAGAAGAAATACCAATGACAAAAAAAAAAAAAAAAAAAAAAAAAAACATGAAAAGCTCAACATCACTAATGATTAGGGAAATGCAAATCAAAACTATAATGAGATAACATTTCACACCTATCAAAATGGCCACTATTAAAAATACAGAGAACTAAAAGTGTTGTAGAGAATGTGGACAGACAGGAACACTTATTCACTGTTGGTGGTTGTAGCAGTTTGGCAGTTTGATGTAGTTATGAATCCCAAAAATAGATATTGGATTATGCTCATAAAATGTTCTGTTAATCTGGGCGTGATTAAGTTATGATTAGGGCATTCACTGGGCCACGTCAGTAGGGCATTGAGCCCCACCCCTTGGTGGTTGGGGAATCAAATATAAAAGGTATTGCAAAGGACAGAGTTGAAGAAGTTTTTGAGCTAGAGTTCTGATGTTCGAGTTTTGATGCTGGAGCCTGGGGAGGCTAGCAGATGGAGGAGCTTGGTTGTGAGGAAGGAGAGAAGGCCCCAGGATAGAGATGGGCCATTCACCTGAGTCTACAGCTGACCTTGTGGGGAGAGGCAAAGCCTAGAGAACCTCATAGTCTACAGGTGACCTTGTGGAGATAGCAGAGAAGCTGAACCTAGAGACAAGCAAGCCCTGGGAAGAGCCAAACCCAGAAAGCCTGAACACTTGCAGATTCCTGCCATGGAATACATTGTAGCAACTGATATCATGCACCACTGCACATCCCAAGCATGACAAGTATAAACTCCCCAATCCCAACAAATTTGGGCTATCATGGTTGGGGAGAGTTGGACTCAACACCTCCAGTACTCCCTCCACCTTGCATTGTCTAACAGTGGCAATACTGCTTTCCTGGTGGAGTAAAGGAACTTCTTTTGGCAGCTGTGCTCTGTTCCACCATCCACTGGGTAGCAGCTGCTGTTTAACTAGCCCCTCAGAATGTCAATATGACAAATGACCTATGGCACTGGGGAAAATTACCCAATGTGCTGAACTAGGAGTGGTCTACTTAACCATGGAACACTTGGCAGACCCCCAACGTAACTGTTTACTGCCTCATGGTGGGAGTCATAAACAATATCATGTCAGGAACATGGATGAACATGATTGGGAAATCAAAAGTTCCCAGATATGGCAAAGGGGCTTATGAAAACAACTGGCATTGTGGAAAGACACCAACTATATTACTCATGTTCATGTCAAGGGCAAGGGCTATATCATGATAGACATCTAAGAAATGGCATAGCCAATGAAGGATGCATCAAGATACTTTGCACATCAAATGAAGCTGGAGATCCCAGTGAGAGAGAGTCTGAGGATGATTCCCTACTTGTTGGATGAGAACAATGAACTTACCCTTAGTGACATCCTTGAAATTACTGAATTTCCCTTGACTTCTTCTGCTGCTGGTGGATCCACCACCGAACTAGATATGAAAATTCTGACACCATGAAATTACAGCCCCAGGAACGTGAAATACCTCTGTATTAGTTAGCCAAAGGGTTGCTGATGCAAAATACCAGAAATCTGTTGGCTTTTATAAAGGGTATTTTTTTGGGGGTAGAAGCTTACAGTTACCAGGTCATAAAGTGTAATTTACTTCCCTCACCAAAGTCTGTTGCCATGTATTGGAGAAAGATGGCTGCCATTACCTGCAAGGGTTCAGGCTTCCTCTTCCTCTTAAGGCACCATGGTCTCAGCTTCTTCCAATATCAGCTGTAGGCTTGGATAAGTCTCATCTCTCCCAGGGCTTATTCCTCTCCAGGTTTAGCTGCTCTACTATCTCCACAAGGCCAGCGGTAAACTATCAGATGAATGGCTCATCTCTCTTCCTGGGGGCTCTGTCATGTCTAATGGAACCTTCTCTCTTTCCTTATGTATCTGCTTCTCTGTGCATTTTCTTCCTGGGGTTCCAGGATTAAAAGTCCCACTAAATCCTCTGCCATGTCATTTTCTCTGTGAGTCCCTGACTACCAAGGGGACAGGGACTCAACATCCTACTGATATGGCCCAATCAAAGCCCTAATCATAATTTAATCACACCCAGAGGAACAGACCAGTTTACAAACATAATATAGTGTCTGTTTTTGGAATTCATAAATAATACCTAACTGCTACAACCTCTCTCAATAAGTTTCTAGTATATAGAAATTGAAGTTTAACTTTGGACATAGTGACCTTAGTAAAGTTACTAATTACCTGTAAATATTTTTTGCTAATGTAATAGTAAATTTCTGATACCCAATCATGTCATCTGCAATCAAAAACAATTTTCTTTTCCTTGTTTTCTGATTTTTCTTTCCACTCTTTGACTTATTACACTAACTCCACCAAAATATCAATATATAACTGAAGTGATGAGAGAAGACATACTTTTCTTGGTATCTATTTAGGGTAAAGCATTCAGTCTTTCAACATTAAATAAAATATGAGGTGTAGTAGTGAGAACAGAAATACTTCTAATGGGTCCCAATTTTAGTAGGAAAGCATTCAGCAGTCTTTTAAAATTATGTACAAAATTAGTTGAAAGGTTTTTATATAGAGATACTCCAGATTTTAAGTTTCCCAAAATTAAGATCAAGGAGTGGATTTCACATCTGGATCATCATAATGGCATTGCCTATGGGTCTTGTAGAGTTTTGAATATATTACTTTTCTTATTATGAACAAGATTTTTCAGTGGGTTCCGACTGATACTCCCTAATGGGCCACTAGCAAGGGGCAAGGGGAGCAATCTGGACTTCTGCTTGGCTTACTGAATTACTATCTGCAGGACTTTCTCACCAACTAATAAAGACTCTAGTCACTGAAATGAAATACTGAGTGCTCTAAGATCAGAAACAAAGCAACCAATTCTGTTCCTATTATTCAGATATTTAACCACGGACTCAAAGAAGTGTCCATACCTGACCCAATAGAGGCAACCACAAAACCATATTCATTTATCTTAGAAATCTCCCAAATAAAAAATTTCACATATTCTCCTATTCCCTAACCTATAGCATGTCCACCACTGACCTCCATAACTTACCCCTGAGATACCCACTCATTTGGCCAAAATCCTCAAAAAATAGCCCTCAAAGATACAAGATAACTGATGCCCATAAGCTTCCCAATTGCTGAATAAATGACTTCTCATTGAAAATATTCTCCATTATGAATTTTCTGAAACCCCTCCAAGGGTTTTCATCCTAGTAAATACTTTTCTCTCTTATTTTATGTTTTCATAGTTATCCCTAAACTGATATTTCTTTAGCACACAAAGGCTTCTGTTTGTCTAAAAGATAGTGCACAGTGATTACCGACCTAGTGTTTCACTCCTGCGTATTTCACTTATTTTATTTAAAGTATAAAGTAAATCATTCCCATATTGAGTACAGACATAGAATTTCTCACATTTGATTTATCTGACTCTCCACTTCCATTAGGTATATATTGTGAGTTCTCTGAAATGGTATATCATCAGACCACATTCTAAGGGCTTTGCTACAAAGAAGATACTCATATGGATTCTCTCCCTTATGAATTTCCTTAGATTATCTTAAGTAGTACTGATGACTAAAGACACTTCCATATTTATGGAAAAACATAGTGTTTCTTCAGTATGTGAATTCTTTGGTGTGTTTAAAGGGGCTTCTTTAAGAGACTTCTATGGCTGAAGTCTCTTTCATATTCAAAGCATTTATAGCATGAGTTCTCTCATTCCATCTAAGGTCAGAATATTGACTAAAGGCTTTCCCAAATTGATGACATTCATAGGATTTCTCTTCAATTTGAATAATCTCATGTTGTCTAAGGTTAGAAAAATTGAGATTTTCCCATTTAGATGATATATTTATAGTTCTTGTCCAGTGTGCATTCTCTCATGTTGCCTGAGGGCATAACTATGAGTGAAAGTTTTCCCACATAGATATTTATAGGGTTTCTCTCAATATGAATTCTTTCAAGTTCTCTAAGTGAAAAATAATGAAAGAAGACTGTCACAGATAGATGACATTCATGGGTTTTCTCTCCAGTGTAAGATCTTCTATGTTGACTGGGGACAGAGCAATGAATGAAGGCTTTCCCACTTGGATAGCATTCATAGACTTTCTATCCAGTATGAATTCTCCAATTTTGTCCAAGAATAGAATATTGACTGAAGGCTTTTTCACATAGATGACATTCATAGGGCTCCTTTCCTCTGTGAATTATCTCATGTTGCCTAAGATGAAAAATCTAATGAAAAATTTCCCACATAGAAGGCAACCATATGGCTTCCCTCCAAAGGAAGTTTCATTATTTTGTTTGTGGACAGAGATTTCAATAAAGGCTATAGCACTTCAATGGCATTCACATGATTTACTTCTTGTAAGATTCCACTTATTTTGGTCAAAAGATGACTGGTCACTGAATATTTTCCAAGTGGTTTGCTGAAATATGATTTCTTTGTCATGTCAACTAATGCATGATGCATCACTGTGGATCTGTAAGTGGAATCTTCTTGCAAATAATTACATTTAAAGGAATTCATTTAGGTGTGAGATCTCTACTGTGGCAAATTAGATGAGATACTGTAAAACATTCATCCATGTACATGAAAGTCTTTGTTTCCCTACATATGAATCCTAGACTAATTTTCTAGTGATAGTATCCAATGAAAATCCTGCCCATGTTAGTTTCATGTACACATTATTCTCCTCTATACATGGAGATTTGCTCTATTATAGCATCCCAATTGCAGAGATATGTGATCAATTTTGAGATTCAAGATGTTTCAAAGTTTATGTATGTGAACCATGTTTATGCATTTGTCTTTTTATAAGACATCTGGTTACAGTTTTGCCTTCAGTATAATTTTTCCCTAATTTCAAACTATCAGAAATTTTTAGCATTTAATCACTAAATTAATTACAGCTAGTTGATTGAACTGACTTCCTAATTTATTCCATCTCCAGCTATCTATTTGTAAAACTAGGGTTCACGTCAATGATGCCTACTGATGATATGCTGTTAGAAGTGTCTGCCCTGCAAATAGGTTGCATGAATATCATTTCTTGTTTTTTTAAAGCCATTTCTACTTCCTGTAAAACTTGTGTGGGGTTTTATAGTGTATTTGACTGGGCTCTTAATAGCTAGTAAAAGTCTTGGCAATGTGCACTTGGTTTCATCAAGTTTATAATGAATCTGAAATTTCTCATTGGACTAGTTGTCACAATATATATTATGAGACAAAAAAGGATTTACCCAACATGTTCATGATTCTGGTTGATTGTTGTTACCTTGGCTTGAGGTTAAGAAAAACGAAAACTTATTTAGAAAACTATCTATCACAATAGGAGAACTTACTGAATCTACTGCTTGAGCTAGAGCTGCACAGCAACAGGCATTAGGTTCATTACCTAAACTTCTTTTAGACAATAGCATAACCAAACTTGATTATATATTATCTGAATAAGGACTCATTTTTGACATTGATAACTGGAAAATGTGCTTACTAAAAAATTCTTCACTTAAGTAGCTCTGAAAATTCTAATACACTAATTGAGTTGGATTCTATTAATCTAAGTTTAGAACTTTTCTCTTTGCACTTAGTTCCCCAAAGAATATTAACAAGAACTTCTCAATTTTGTTTACAGGAATAAGATAATGTCTCATCTGAAAGCAAAACCAGAAAGAATGGTGTCAGGAGAATCTGTAAATCTGTAACTTACCTCAGAGACTAAAAAAATTGCTTGATATCCTTGAGTGGTTGGCTGAGAAAGGTTCATGAAGACCTTGCACATAGGCACCTGCACAGCAATATCTAAATTGTGGTTTATAAGCTGCTAAAACCAAGGACAAGTTTAATATGCTTGAGACAATGTAGAACTGAGAATTTGTACATATCCTTCTCACAAGACTTCTGGAAGCATGGCTTGGATCTGAAGGCTGCAGACTGAGCCTGGCATTGGACAAGTGCTGTGCTCATGTGAAGCTGGCCAATAACAGGAGTGCCATGGACTCACCCACAGTAAAGATGCTGGGAGGGAGGGGTGCACCCAGTGTGTGGCTAGGCAAGGGGACGTCCTGGACTGGACTGGCTAGAGAAGATGAAGAGATGTTCCTGAATGCAGGGCAGTAAACAAGGCCTTAGGTTTCCTCCTGAACCTGGCCTGGTGTGCTCAATCAAATCCCCTAGCAGGACCTAGCAGGAACTGCTACCATGGCTGGGCAGCTACCAACTTGGGGAGCCAGCAGGAGTGCTGGTAGTTTTGGTTGGATGGTTGGGGAAACCTAGGTCCCTGCAGTGGTGGGCATGGGGCACTCATGGGCCAGGAAAAGGGGTGAATGTGGTTGTTGTGGGGGGTGGGGGGGGCCCTTACAGGTACTGAGCCAGGCTAGGCAGGGTGGGGCAGGGCCAAGGACACACTCCCTGAGGATGACTGATCTGGTGGGATTTCAGAAACAAAGCAGAGACCCTTCTGTTTTTAACCCACCTAGCAGAGTGTCCAGGACCCCGGGTTGCCCTTGGACTCTGGTTTTCTGGACAGGAAGCCAGACACTGCCAGTGTGGTCTCACTGCCTTCCCTGCCTTTTAGCTGCCTTTGTTACCCCATGGTGTTGATGCAAGCCAAACAAGAGGCATACCACTCTACCTGGGGTGTCCTTGTGGCTAGTGGCAGCAAGCAGGTGTCAAGAAGTTGGGGTCTGCAGACCCTGAAGCTGGGTGAGACTCCACAGCACCATCCAGTGCAGACACTTAGAGGTCAGGCCACAGCAACCACAGTTTTCTGTACTATTACCCTGAACATGACTGATGTCACTCATCTCTGAAGCTAAGCTAGATTGGGCCTGGTTAGTATTTGGATGAGAGACAGTATGGGAATGTCAGGTGCTTTTGTTAGCCACATCTCTCTCTCTCCCTCTTCTTTTGGCCACCACCACCCAGAGAATGGCTGCCTCTAGCCAGTGCCTCACACTCCTCCCCCCACCTGCATGGTCATTTCCACCTCAACCCTGTCCACAGTGACACAGACAGGCAGCTGCATCCCAGCCCTTCTGTAGATACCCCAGTCCCACACAAGCCCTGGCCTGCCAAGGGCAGCAGAGACCCAGACTTCTGATGTCAAGCCTCCTCACCTGCTAGATCTCTTTTCAGCTATCAGGCCCCCTTAACCCTTGGTACCTGCAAGTAAATGGTGCACACCAGGAGCTACCTTTGGCCTTCTCTGCCTTCCCTGGCACAACTGGGATAAGCCAAGAGAATACCTCTTCCCTTTGTCCCTGGGCCCCATCCTACACACTCCTCATGTTAGCAGAATGCTCTGGGTTCTGGCATCTAAGTTCTTGGCTATGTCACATAAAAGAATTTAAGGACATACCATAGGGTAGGCAAGAGACTAAGGAGGTTATTAAGAAACAAGAAAATTAGAGATGATATAAGTATACAACCTTAGCCATGGGTGTGGGCATGTTACATGGTGAAATGTGACCTCAGGGTCTAAGGTCAGGCATTTTTAAAGCCTTTCCTCCTCTCCTTTCCTAATGTTGGGGAGGGGTCCCAGCTGCTTGCTCTTCTGATTGGATGCCACACCTGTAAGTTGTCATGGGCTCAATGGGGAGACCTGTTGTTTGGACTTATCCAGGGCTTCCCCTTGGCCCTGGAAAGAGTTCCAAATGGGACCTTGTGGCCAGAATTTAGGTGGGATCTTTTTGGCTTTGTGTTCAGTAGCAGGGGGTTTCTGGGCAGGGTCTCATGGCCATGTTCTTTTCTAGGTGTCAGCTGCCTTCCCTCTTTCCCTATACTAACCTGCCTCGACTCCCTCCTCAGGGAGCTTATACCCTTGTATTTAATTGGTAGCTGAAAGGTGATGGTCATTCTTCTGTAGCTGCTTCCTGGTGGTTAGGGGAAGTAGTCCCTACCTGACAGGGTATAAAGCCCTCTGGCTATTTTATTAAGATTGAACAAAGAAGGGTCTGGCACCATGGTTTAAATCTCCATGTGACTAATGTCTTGTTCTGAAAGTTGTTGATTCTGGAAGAAATAAACTTAGTATTTAAGGTACACTGTCTTACTAAAAGAATAAAGAAGATGGTGGTAAGTTTGCCCAACAAGGGTCCAGCCCAACATACTGAACCACAAGGCTGAGAAAGGCCAGGTGCCTCCAGAGGCTGCACCCTCCCAAATCTGATGGGAAGCAGCATTCTTCCTTAAGATCTTTTATGCTTTTGGTTAGGTCTAGGGAGATTGTGGAAGGCCTCCTGGGTTTGGTATAAATTGCCAACCCCAGTTCCCACAGTAGTAGTTATGCCTAGGATAACCACCTATGCTAGGAGAAGTATGAAGAGAGGTACTACCTTAGATGTAAACTCACAAAGACAGTATAGGCAAAAACAAGGCAAGCATGAAAAGAAAAATAAAGACAATACTTAAAAGAGCCATTCCTTTATCTTATAAGCACATTCATTAACTACTTAGAAAATGAATTAAATTTAACAGGATTTTAATATGTTCAATACTCTCTGCATATGATCTAGAATAGAAGAGATAATATATTCATAAGGAATATAGGTACAGCACTTAATACTAATCAATGCACAAGTTCCTCTTTAAGCTGAAGCTAATAGATCTAAGCTCCATTTTGCAATACCACACATGTTGTCTCTAAAGGGAGCAGGCCATAATGCCAATTGTGTTTAAGTTCTACTCATATTACTCTGATAATTATTGCTCCACTTGGTATGTCCTTCACACAGCCAACATGCTGCAGCACTGTTGATCCTACAGAGGAGCTAGGAATTTAGGATGCAGTGTTTCACTAGCCTGGTGCATAGTGCCTTGTGGCACTATGAAACAGAGCCAGCCTGGAGGCAATGTCCATTGTAAATTTGGACATATTAGGCCATTGCCAACTGCTGCAGAGGTCCAAAACTGCAACATACTCTCCATCCACTTCAGGAGGATGTCCAGATGTGATACATACTTTCATTGTTTTAGGAGTTATAGTGACTGAACTAGCCAATTACTCAAATGGATAGGCACCATGCAGGGTATTCAGGACTGCTTTGAATGCATGCATAAAAGCATTGAAAATACTGAAGTCTGTCTCTTTTAATTTTACACACTTTCTAAACACTTCCAATGCAATGTATAACATATCAAATGAACTTAAATGTTTTTAGCATTTTACTTTTTACTTCTACACCTTTACCATGATTACATTAATTGGCAGGTATTTTACTTTAATAGTACAGGAACAACTACTTTCTCCATTATTTTATGAAAATCTAAGATTCCTAATGGAATCTCCTTTACCACCACTTTAATATGCAGATTGAGGTGGCTTCTGACAGGTTTCCCTGTTAGGAAGTTACTTTTTGTTATTAATATCAGCTTAGGTTTCTAATTAATAATGTCTTCCTGGAATTAGCCATTTAAATGCTTCAGTTTAGATGATTTACAAACTTCTTAAAATTCACCATAACCACATAGACTAGTTATTTCACATTTAAATAAGCTTATAAATTACAGTTGGTAACCAATGAGATTTACCTTTATCCATGTAAAGTCTTGTCTTACATTTCTCATTCTGTTCTATGAAAACTAGTCATTTCACTTTAAGGCAGATCTACCTTTCCTTCTTTAACTTTAATTTCATTAAAAAGAATCTTACAACTTTCATCTTGAAGATTTAGTACATATAATGTTAATTTATTTCCTTCACAGGAGGGTAAAAACTCACTTTTCTTTAATAAAATTCTAAGACTGTGGATAACCTTAAAAGCATACTGACTGCTAGATACTGGAATATGTTAAAATTGTTTAATCTGTTTCAATTATAATTTAGAAAAGATTTTTCCATAAGTTTCAAGGACTTTTTTCCTTTACTTACTGAAATTTGAAAATTGGATTATTAAATATTCTCATTTTAAGTCTGTTAATGGGTTGAAATTGGGGAATTACAGGAAAACTATGATTCTTAATTCTCCAGCCTAGTAGATAAAAGTTTTATGCTAAACTTACATTTTCCTATCTTGTCACATGTAGCCCTTCCACCATAGCTTTTGCAAAGAGAAGGCCCTGGGGGCTGGGTAGGTCAAAGAGCTTAGGAAAAACTTTTTTCCCTTTCTCAATAGTTTCTATATTCAGATTTCTATATGACCTTTCCATCCTGCTTAACCTAGTTTGTGCTTCAAGAATATTCTTTCACATATACAAGTGCATATTTAAATCTTAACAATTTGAATAGAGCTCTTTTAAGAATTTTCATTTGTTAATTTGATATTATCATCCCATTGTATGAAAATATATGCTGAAAAAATAGACACAAATAGAATTAGATACAAAGAATTCATTAATGTTACTTATAATTTTCATTATCTTACAAAATAAGTTTACTTGTAAAATAATATTTAAAAGATCTCTTTGAAGTCTATTTCTGATTATTCTAATCTGCACTGTGACCATGAAGTTTTGCACACAAATTTCATTCTTTTTAGTTATTGGCTTATAATCAAATTTTTTCCAATGCTTTGAAATACAATCTACATCATTTTCCTTTACTTCAGAGTTCTGCTTATTTCCTGTAGCAGTTTGATATTATTTATGCATTCAAAAAGAAAGATATAGATTATGTTTGTAAACTGGCCTGTTCCCCTGGTTGTGAAACCCTTTGATTATATTAGATTCAGCTGAGAAGTCTTTGATTAAATTATGTTAAAATTAGAGCTTGATTTGACCATGTCAGTAGGGTGTGGCAGGGTTGAGTCTCTGACCCCTTAGTGGGCTATATAAGTGGACACTCACTCAAGAAGACACAAGAGTTCTATAGATACAAGAGGAGAGAACTTAGTTTTGATGCTGGAGCCCCAGAGAAAGCTGAGCCATTTATTTGATAGTTTATAGCTGACCTTGTGAAGAGAGCTGAGAAGCTGAGCCTGGAAAGAAACAAGACCTATGTCAGCCTACTTATGAGATCAGAAGAAGCTGAGAACATGGAGCCTTAAGAGGAAGAAGTAAGGTTGAACCCTCTCAGAGTTCAGCAACCATCTTTGGTGAGAAAGTACCTCTTATGGTACCTTGAGTAGGACTCTTTAAGGTCTTGTAATTGTAACCTTCTACCCTAAATAAATACCCTTTAAAAAGCCAACAGATTTCTGGTACTCTGTATCAGTACCCCTTTGGCTGACTAAAACATTTCCCATTTTGACTTTGACAGACCTTGGATGAGCAATACTATTTCTAATATAAACTCACTGAGGTCAGTGGAGTCTCAGGGTGTGAGAAAGGTCAAATTTGGGTGATGGCCATGGCCCTAGCCATCTGCAGGCAGCTGGCTGTTGGTGCCAGTGAGGTGGCCCCCATCTTCACATATCCTTGGGCCTGTGTCCAAAGGTAGCTGATAGACCTAGCTTGTAGCAACTGTTCTCTAAACAATCCTGGGGTCGAGGACAGTTGAACAATAACATAGTATGTTATATCATCTAATTGACATGTTATGTAACCTGATTGACATGTTATGCTTACCATTGTATCAATATGTTATTGTATGCCAACAATGAGATAATAAAAACCAACAGGTCAACCCAAAGGCTGCTAATTGTCTGCCACGCAGCTGCTGCCTGCTGCCTAGTATGAACCATTATGCTTTTTCTCTTCATGTGTTTTTTGCTTGTCCCTCTCATGACTCTCTTTCTTGAACACAACACAGTTAACAATTGACATAGTCAACAGGATCAGGATTTGCCTTGCACACCCACTATACCTGCTGAGACATAAGTTAGAGGTATGGGCCCTGGATGGCCACCTACCTGTATATGGGCTGGGGTGGCAGAGTGGCTGTCCTGCTGGTGTGTCTGTCCTGCAGAGATCCCAGATAACACACCAGCATCTTTACTGAGTGCTCACAGCAAGCTGAGCCCCTGTTGGTGGGATATAAACCTGCATGGGGCAGCTGCCTGTGTGGGCTGGGTGTTCCTGTCCTTGTTTTGGGATACCACACAGGAAAAGCTGAAGCAAGCGAGCCAGTTGTGGGAGATGGAGCAGGTGCTGGAACTGTTATATGGTCAAATACAGCACTTGGAGCAGCAGCAAGAGCACCAGGATGAGCTGATAGACAGTAGTTCTGAGGATGAAGTTGAGGGAGGGGTTATAAAGCAAGCCTCCTGGTTGTTACTCAGAAGATGAAGCATTACCAGGACATCGGTCAAGGAGGGTCTCCTGTGGAACAACCCCATGTAGTTCAGCACACCGTTTACTGTCCCTACAAGCAGGCAGACCTGGTTGAGTTGGGATGACAATTTTGGAAAAGGCCGGGAGAACCAGTAGCTGCGTGTTTGCTCCAGCTGTGGGATGCTGGCGTGGATGGCATTTTGCGTTCTGAAAAAGAGACTGAGAAATTGGCATCCCTAACAAGCCATTCACTGTTAAGACAGCGACTGTTGAATGCTTAGCACCATGCTAAGGGAAATCCTAACTATCCCCTGATGGAATGGTTGCAGACAGAGATCCACACTGTATGGCAGGATCTCGGTGAGTTACCGGATACTGTGAGTCAACAGGCAACCTATGCCAACTTAGTGCAAGTATTCCATGAGATGGGCATGTGTAATGCTATGTTTAATCCTGGTAATCAAGGACCAGACACAGAGTGGTTTACCAGCTGAATGAGAGATCTTTTAGTGCAGCATGCCACATCCCCATCGTTCTTTTCCCTAATGGTGATTTTCACCCCATATGTTGGTCAACCAGTGCATGAAGTGACAGTCATGGTGGCCAGCTAGGGGGAGGCAGAAAATTTGCATACGTGAGCCCATCCCGTGTCTACCAAAGGAAGAGAGAGTTTTGCACACAGGCGGGCGGTGAAACCAAAAGGACAGAACTCTTGAAAGGGGTCGATTAAGGTGACGTGCATGGAGATGTGGAATGATCTGTTGGCTGACAGAGTAGACCAGGCAAAGATAGATGGGAAGCCAAATATGGTCCTACTGGATCTGTGGTGCCAGTTAGAGTCAATGCAGCACAATGTACTGAGGGACAAACAGATACAGGAAGTGGCTCAATTGAGTGATTATTTAACAAATACCTGGAAGGGATCCCCCAAGCCAGCATTTACCTTTAAATAGGATGAAGTCTGAGGCATCTGAGATGGGGATCCTTGGAAAGACTGAAGGCCCTTTGTGGAACTAGCCATCCATTGGTCCCCACAAAATGTCCACAGAGTTCTTGCCCTATTGAACACAGAAGCTGAATGTATGTTCCTATATGGACAGCCTGAAAAATTCACGGGCATGTACACCTATGTAGATGGATATGGACAAATGGGTCAGGGGTCCTTACAGGTTGTAGGAACCAAGGTGATCTTGGGAATCAGTTGCCTACCTCCCCAGGAATTTTCAGTGTGCATCTCCTCCATTCCAGAATATATACTTGGTGTAGATGTGCTGTGCAATGTTACCTTGCAAACTACTAGTGGAGAGTTCTAGTTCTCTGTCACAGTAGTTAAGCCTGTAGTGCAGGGACACACTCATCATTCTCCTGTGACCTTGCTGGAGCTTCACAGGACCATTACAATAAAGCAGTGTAGATTACCAAGCAGTCATGATGAAATTACTACCATTAAGGATTTGACTAAAGTTCATATGCTCCAGGAGGCATGAGGAGCCCCTTTAATGCTCCAGTATGGCCTGTGCACAAACCAGATGGGACTTGCCATATAACTGTTGATTATTGAGAGTTGAACAAGGTGGTTCCCCCCTCCATGTGGCTGTGTCCTCTATTTTGGGTCTCATGGATACATTGTTTCTTACCTTGGGGACATATCATTTTGTTTTGGACCTAGCAAATGCATTCTTTTCCATTGATTTTGCTGACACCACACAGGATTAGTTTGCTTTCACATGGGAAGGATGTCAGTGGACTTTTACTGTTTTGCTGATGAGATATGTCGATAGCTCCACCATCTGTCTTAGCTTAGTAGCTAAGGACTTAGAGCAATGGAAACACTCAGGAGCAATACAATTGTTTCATTATATTGATGATGTTATGTTAACCTCTAATTCTCTTGTAGATTTGGAAGTGACAGTGCCCACATTGATCACTCATCTTTAGGAGCAAGGATGGGTGATAAATCAGGACAAGTTGCAAGGGCCTGGCTTATCTGTCAAATTTTTGGTTATTGTGTGGTCAGGTAAGATGAAAGTAAGCCCAGAAGCCATTATTGATAAAATACAAGACCTTCCCCACCCCACTACAGTGTGACACCTACAGGTTTTCTTGGTCTCTTGGGGTATTGGTGAGTTTTTATGCCACAGTTGGTCCAGATTTTGAAGCAATTTTATAAGTTGACCCAAAAGGGGGCCACCTGGGACTGGATTGATGAAGCCAAGATGACATTTGAGACCACTAAGTGGGCCATTAAACAGGCCCAGACTCTCCTATTGGTGGACCCTGGTCAACCATTTGAATTAGATGCACATACCACAAAGGAGGGGTATGGTTGGAATCTGTGGCAATGTACGGAATGACTCTGTCAGCCAATTGGATTTTGGAGCCAACTGTGGGAACAAAGAGAAAAGTGTTGTAGTTTGATAGAAAAACAATTAGCTGTTGTTTGTGCCATGGCCCAGAGTACTGAGACTATAATGCGATAGGTCCTGGTGAAAATATTCACCACCTACCCCATCAAAGGCTGAATACAGAACTGGATAGCCTGGTCTCATAGTGGAGTGGCTCAAACAGCAACTCTTGGTAAGTGAAGTACATATTTAGAACAGCAAAGCACTTTTGCTTCCAGTCCTCTAAGTAAAGAATTGCAAAATGTTTTGGGACCTCTAATGTATGCAGGAACACTGAGTCCCAAGGCAGAAGTAACCCCCATCCAGGGCACCCAATTCCCTCTTTAAGGCTGGGGAAGGGACAATCCTAGAGTCTGCATGGTATACTGATGGGGCCAATCAAGGTCAGTCTGCTCAGTGGACGGCTGTAGTCATCCAACCTAAAAGTAACACCATATGGTATGAAATGGGCTTTGGTCAAAGTAGCCAATGGGCCAAATTGCAGGCTGTGTGGCTCATTGTAGTAAAAGAAGAAAGCCCTTTAACCCTTTGTACTGATAGTTGGGCCATTTTTAAAGGTTTTACAGTGTAGTTACCAGAGTGGAAACAAATGGATTGGCTCATGGCTCCTAGATCTATATGGGGAAGGCCCATGTGGGAAGACCTCTGGGAATGGGGGCTTTCAAAAGAGGTTGTGATATATCATGTGGCCACTCACCACCCACTGGCCTGTCCTGGTAGTGATGAAGTAGATCAGTTAATGAAATTAACCCTGAAGGTAAAAACTGTGCAGGACATTGCCCCATGGTTGCATCATAAATTGATGCAGGCAGGAGTCCCCACTATGTCAAAAGCCACCCATTTATGGGGCTTAGAGGTAGGAATGAAAGACCTATGGGAGGCATGTAGAGGATGCCCACAATGCTCTCTCATGCATGAGCAGCCTTTCCTCATACCATGGGACAGACTGAGCATGGCTGAGTTCCCTTGACTCAGTGGCAGGTGGATTATGCAGGGCCACTACCATTGAGTGGGCACTGTTGATGTCTATTCACACCCATGGATACTGCCACCAGTTTGTTATTTGTCTAACCCACTGTCCAAGCAATGCAGATCAACATGATTCATGCCTTACAGAGTTGTGTTCCCTCTATGGCCATCCCATGATAATTGAAAGTGATCAGGGTACCCACTTTTGTGGGTAACACATGAAACTTTGGACCCATCAACAGGGGACTCAAAGGACCTTTCATGTCCCCTAGAATCTCTTAGCAAAGGCTCTGATTGAGAGATATAATGGGTTATTAAAAACTGGATTGCAGGCAACGTGTGCCAGACCACCATCCCTGTGCAAATGGTGTGAGAGGCTGTGGACTGGGGTCCAACAATTAAATGAGTGACTTGATGGGGTGGAGTAATGCCCATAGAAACCCTATTGCATAGAGCAGCAGCTCCAATCCAGTTGCAAATTACAACAGAAGACCCCTTACTGAAGCCAAAATGGGGCCACAGAGACATATTCTGTTACCAACAGTGACTGTGAACCATGGCAGAGAAACTAAAACCATGGTATGGCCTTGGACCTTGAAGGCACCCCATGTATATTAGTCAACCAAAGAGGTGCTGATGCAAAATACCAGAAATCAGTTGGTCTTTATAAAGGGTACTTATTTGGGGTAGAAGTCCAAAGTTACCAGGCCATAAAGCATAAGTTTCTTCCCTCACCAAAGTCCATTGCCATGTGTTGGAGCAAGACAGCTGCCAAAGTTTGCCAGGGTTCAGGCTTCTTGGGTTCCTCTCTTCCCAGGACTGTGTTTCTCTCTGGGTTTAGCACCTCTGTTTCCTCCACAAGGTCAACTGTAGACTATCAGGTTAATGGCTTGTCTCTAACCTGGGGCCTTCTCTTCTTCCTCACGACCAAGCTTTCTTACTTCCCAGAGCTCCAGCTCAAGACTCCAACATCAAAACTGCTCCCTCTGTCCTTTGCCTTGCCTTTTATATTTGATTCCCACCCCACAAAGGGGTAGGGCTCAATGCCCAACTGATGTGGCCCAGTTAATGCCCTAATCATAACCTAATTATGCCCAGATTAACAGACCAGTTTACAAGCATAAGCCTATATATAATTTTGGAATTCATAATTACATTAAACTGCCCAAACTGCTACACCATTTAAGGTGGCTTGCTCTTATTGCTCCCTGGGGAACAGGATTTCAAAGGAAATTGTCAATCACACCTTGAATAACAACTGTTTGGCCCTTGCGGGTAGAAGTGATGGCACCATCAACAGCAGAAACAATTTTGAAAGGGACATTTATATTGGCTCTCTGGACCATAATGAGTTCCCCCATTTTGATGCATGTCGAGAATGTGACACCACAGCCCTTAGTGGATTGGCCCTATGTGTGGTACACCCAACCCAGCCATACACCACAGAGCAGAATATTGTTGTCACAAGATAAGCAATTAAGTTGTGTCCTCTTAGATGGACACAAGATACCCATTTTAGTCACTCTTTCTCATTTGTCTTATCACCCTTATGATACATGCCAACAGTTTGCTTGCTTGGGCCCATGCCTATACCTAAGTGTATAAGTCTCATCGTTGTTTGTGTATGGATCTCCCAGCCAGTTCGATGGAAGGCCTCACATGGAGCATTGCCCTTGCCACCTGGGACAATTGGATCTGGCTGGAGATGGCTGACTGAATGACCCCAGAGTGGGAAGCCATCCATCACCATGTAGAAAACTTGTTGCACTGGGACATGGACTCAGCCAGGCCACGGTTCAGCTATGCCTTATATAATGGATGGGGCTGGCTTCCTGCTGAACACATAGAGTTGCATAGCATCATACCTGAATGCATTGAACAAAAGAGGGACCCCCACAGACTAGTTGGGGAGATTCCCCATATGTATGTATAATGTTACTCAGAATGTTACAGGTGGCTCCCATTGGTGGAATGGTCTACCATATACAGGTACAAAACCCATGGACTGACTGCCCAAGGGATATTTGTGGATCTGTGAGCCCCATAGATGGCCATATCTTCCTGCTGATTGGACAGGATAATGTACATGGGGATGCCCCTTGATACCAGGGTAGATCATATCCACCCTGCCCCAGTTACACCAGAACTGGAAACTGTATATCACAAATGGCATAGAACATAGCAAGTCCCATGGTGGTTCTACCCAGTAGCTATACTTAGTCCTGGAGGTGCGGCCATTAAAGTAGAATTAGACGTAGAAGCCTTAGCACAGCACACCATGCAAGCTTTAAGCGCTTCTGAATATGCGATTGCCCAGTTAACAGAAGAAACTGATCAAATACAACACATGTGTTACAAAACTTCATGGCCTTAGATTTACTCACTGCAGTCCAAGGGGTCACATGGACCTTGATACATACTAAATGTTATATGTACATTCCCAATCATAAGAAATCCATACAGGCTGCTCTAAAGGACATGAACCATGAAGTCCAACAAATCCAACACTTACGAGCTGACCCAGTATGGGACAGGGGGAACTCCTTAGGAACCTGGAAATGGGGATTAGGGGGCACCCTCATCAGGGTGGGATGTATACTATTTGTTGCTGTGTATATTACTGTTGTTGTATATGGCTGCAGTATACCCCCGCTATTTCCACCGCCATCACCTTCAGGGGTGGAGTGTGGGTATGGTCAAATTCAGGTGATGGCCTCGGTCCTAGCCAGCTGCAGGAAGCTGGCTGTTGGCACCAGTGAGGCAGCCCCCATCTTCACATATCCTTGGGCCTGTGTCCAAAGGTACCTGATAGACCTAGATTGTAGCAACTGTTCTCTAAACAATCCTGGGGTTGAGGACAGTTGAGGAATAATAACATAATATGTTACATAATCTAATTGACATGTTATATAACCTGATTGACATGTTATGCTTACCATTGTATCAATATGTTATTGCATGCCAACAATGAGATAATAAAAACCAACAGGTCAGCCTGAAGTCTGCTGATTGTTTGCTGCATGGCTGCTGCCTGCTGTCTAGTATGGACCGTTATACTTTGCCTCATGTGTTTTTTCACGTGCCCCTCATGAGTCCCTTTCTTGAATGCAGTTAACACAGGGAAAAATGTTTTTTCTCATGAATGGTTAAGGACATTGCTTTTGGCCTACTCTTGTAGAGGTCTTAGAAAGCAGCTGTGAGAGAGAGCTCATTTTATTGCCACTGCTAGGGAATGAGTTTTGCTCTTAAACAAGACATTAAGAGGCACATTAAGAAGCAGGGACTGATCTGTGCCTTACAGGCAAACAGCCTTAGAGGTCCCAGAGGTAATGTATTACTAGAAATCTCAGGGCCTCTCAGCAGATGAGTAAGGAATAAACCCTCAGCAGATAAGTAAGGCCTCACTAATAAAACAAAAGAGGGCACAGACAGGCTTTTTAATTTAAAAACTTCATAGAGTGTCATTGAGCATTACTTGCCTCTTTGTCTCCTGGCTGGCTTGCCAAATATGTTAGTGGAATGCTCTGGTTTCTGGGCTTCTAGGTTCTTGGCTATGCCACATAAAAAAATTTGCCTACACCATAGGATAGGCAAGAGAGTAAAGAGTTTATTAAGAAACAAGAAAACTAGAAATAAATACACAATCCAAGACATGTGTGGGTATGCTGCAGGGTGAAATGCACACATGGGGCCCCAGGATAGGCCTTTTTAAAACCTTTCCTCCCACTCTTTCTTAATGTTGTGGAAGGAGCCCCAGCTGTTCACTTTTCTGCTTGCCTCACCTGTTAGCTCTCAGGAAGCAGCATGGAGTCCTGTTGTTTAGAGTTATCTGGGGCTTCCCCTTGACCACAGAAAGTGTTACAAATGGGACTTCATGGCCAGGGTCTAGGCAGGATCTTTCTGGCTTTGTTTTGTATAGCAAGGGTTTTCCAGGAAGGGTCTCATGGCCATGCTCTCTGCTAGGTCCCAGCTGCCTTCCCTCTTTCCCTATACTAACCTGTCTCACATGTGTTCTCCATTCCTTGGAGACAAGGCACAATCACCTATGCCTTAGGCCTCCTTGAGCATGTTCTAGGCCATTGCTGTCAAGAAACCATCTGACACTTTCAGCAACTCTGGTGACCTGGTACAAATGAAGGAGAAACAACAAACAACCCAGGAAACAGACAGACAAAGACACATACCAGGTCCCAGCAGTCATCTCATACAGGCTGGCGGGATTTGGATAGTAAGAGACCATAACAGTCTGTTGCCAGGGGCTGCCACACATCCTGAAGCAACCTTGGCTGATTTCAGGCCCCAGGACAGTGCCTCCCTCACTGGGCCCCTCCCAAACTTGAGCTCCTGGCCCACCAGTCCCTCTTCATCAGCAACTCTTCCTTGCCTTCTGGTCACCTACCTACACAGAGCACCAATGACCAAGGCCTCCACCCTATCTGGTGGTACCCCTGCACTTCCTTTCCTTGTGGTGTGAGGGCCCAGGGTTGGCTGCAGGTCTGCTGTATCCTGGGATATCTTCCCAGGGATAAGAGGAGAGTGGACTGAGTGGCTTGCTGTCATGGAACTTAGAAACCACTGGGTGGAGATCAAAGAGAAACAGAGGAGGGAGTCACTTTAGCCATTCAGTAAGTAGTTTGCACTGCTGGTTCTGCAAATCTAAGGATGTTTGTCATCTGTCAGAGCAATATTCTTGCATTTTCTCAGAATAATGGTTATGCATCAAATATTAGACTAAGGTTTGTTTCTTTTCTCCCACTCTGTTACAAACAAGAGACTAATTCATAAACACTTATGGACTGGGCTCTGCTTACCCTGTGCTAGATGCAAATGCTCAAAATATTACTTTGTCTTTGGCACTGGACAGGTTAACCATAAAAAATCTTGATACAGACCTCTTTGCCTTTATTTAGCTTGACATTTGTAGAGTATCTTGGATTTGTGTATTCATGCCTACAGCAGATTTGTGAAGTTTTCTGTTATTGTTTCTTTAAGCATTTTTTCTGGCCATTTATCCATCTCTGCTCCTTCTGGGACTCCTATTTTACATATATTGACATTCTTTATGGGGTTCCACAGGTTACTCAGACTGTTATTTTTTCCCATTTTTTTCTTCTGCTCTGTATCCTGAACAATTACAATTGTTTTTTCTTTGAGTTCACTGATACTTTCTTCAACCCCCTCTAATCTTCTCTTGAAATTCAGTTTAATCTCCTTTCAATTCAATTATTGTACTGTTGAATTCCCAAATTTCCATTTGGCTCTTTGCAATTTCTATCTTAGTATTGAAAATTTCATTTTGTTTTACATTGTTTTCTTGATTTCTTTTAGTTTTACTACAAATTTTCCATTAGTTCACTAATCCTATTTATGAGAGTTTTCTAAGATCTTTGGCTAGCAATTCAAGAGACTATACTTCATCAGCAATATTTTTCCATTAAATTATTTTTCTCCTCTGACTATGCCATACTCTCTTGTATTTTTGTATATTTTGTATATTTGATTTGAGAGATGAACATTCTGAATATAATGTTATGTTGGTCCCTCTGGAAATCTATTTCTCCAGTCTAAGAACAAGGAAATAAAGCAAGGAAAAAAGGGTAAGAGATAATAGGACAAAGAGAAAAGAAAATATACTAACAATCAGATAAAAACACCAACACAAAAAAAGAAAAATATATGAAGTGCCCTGTCTCTATAAGTCTCTTGTTATGTGCTGGTTAAAAGACAAAAGCTGTGCTTTCAAGGCTAAAACCTAGGCCAGTGTCTCTGCCCATTCCTCAGGGATCTGACACAACCAAAACTATAAAGAAAAGAAAGACAAACATCAGCCAAAATATAAAGTACAGAGAAAGAAGTGCACTTGTTCTTTATGTCCATGTAGATGCTGGTGTAAGGCCAATGAATGCTGCTTCTGTGGGTAACTGAGGCTAAAATCTGCACTGGGCATGCAGGTTTCTTCCAGAATAAAGAACACAAGAAAGGGAATGTAGAAACCCAGCCAAGAAAAAGTGAGCTTGGTCTTTAAGCTCTGGAAGATGCTGATGTGAGATCTGAAACACCTGTTGCTGATAGGGCTGAAACAAAAATCAGAGACTATTCCATTCCAGACCAGGAATTTCCCACACAGAGAAAGAAAAAACACACTAGCTCTTTTTGTCTTGGTGGGTATTGGTGGGAGCCTTTCAGGACCAATACCCAGAGGGCTGAAATTGAGATCAGCTTCCCCCAGCTGGTCCCTTCCAGATCCACTAACGTGACCTCAAGCTTCAACTCAAACTTTAAGAGGACAAAGTTTCCTCTGCCAGTGCTGAACTACATGACTGCTCCTGGGTGCTTGACTGCCCTGCAGCAGCAACAGCCATTTCTGCAACTGCTGCTGCAACACTGGGCAATGTGCCTGGTCAGTGGTTCCTGCTTACACTTACAAAAGCTCAACTCTGCAGTCTCATACTTCCTCTGGCACTCCTGCCATTCTGGTCCAGGGTTATGATGTAGTTTATTTCAGCCTCTTTTTATAGCTCTCATTTTTCTAGTAGAGGGAGATCTCTGTAAACTTTCCTGTTCTTCTATTCTGTGCCTGGCCACCATGAGATAAAACACTGAGCTGTAGAGCAAAAATACATTTATTTGGGGGTTTTAGAATTGCAATTTGAGGAACATACATTAAGGTAACAACCCAAATCATGTCCTTTCTTGGCATTTCCAAGAAAACATTTTATAAAGAGAAAGAGATTTCATAAGTTGCTTGTGGTTGGTGGATATTTGGAGTTTTCTAAATGTCCATCAGTTTAATAATTGACTGAGTTTTTTATCTTGTGGTTTTGTTGTGGTATCCAGATATCCAGGGGATTTTGAGGAATATTGTTGCTTGAGGCTTTGCACCCATTGAAAATTTGTGATATCTAGCTGATATTTGTCTAAGAGTAATACCCAGAATGACCACCTGACTCCATTTTAATCTCTTACCCATAGTAACTCTGCTTTGTTTTATTTCTTTTTACAAACCCAAACTTTAATTAATCTAAATGTTCAACAGGAGAATGACTAAATGAATCATTATCTATTCATAAATAGAATAGTCCTCAGCATTATAATAGGATAAGTGGCTAATTCATACAATGCAGATGAACATCACAGACATATGTGTGAAAGAAACCAGACCCCAGTATACTTATGTAACACTTCTCAATGTGATGTTCAAGAAACAGCTAAAATTGACCTGTGGTGAGGGAAATCAGAATAATTTTGCTTGTGAGAGGTGAGGTCAAATGGAGGGGCAAGGGAAACTGCTGGGCTGATGGAAATAATTTAGTTTTTGAGTTGGGTGTTGGTTACATGTATGTGTGCATTTCCCAAAACTTGAATACTTGAATTGTAATCTTAAGAGTGATGCTGTTCAATGTATGGAACTTTCACCTTAATTAAAAACATTTTAAGGAGTTAAACTGTTCAGTAGAAACCCTTCATTGTGGCCTCTGGTAGAGTGATTGTCACCCACCAGAAAGTCAAAGGAGATGGAACAGAGCAATGAACCAATCACCCCTCTGTTACACATGGTGTAGAGGTGTTACCATTCTCTGATATCTATGGGGTCTAGATGTAGAGTACAATGGAGCTCACACATAGTACATGCAGAGTGATGATTATGTATTAAGCTAACCCACTGTTTGGCAAAGCAACCCCATCCTCCTTCTTGACACATACACTATTAGGAAGTGAGATCTGGAGCACCAGGATGAAAGTAAAAATTCTCACACTGTTTGGAACTTGAGGACATAGTGTGTTGGTACTCCCTCCTGTCCTCTCTGAGCCACTGCCCACTTGCTTTGCTAGTCTGGTTATTTTGGACCACCAGAGGAGGTGTCTCATGAGCTTACATCCCCTGCAAGAGCCCCCAACACACATACTTTGGATCTCTGAGGCACATACATCTGCTGACCTCATTGTTTTCTCACTTTCTCTGCTCCCTCACTCTTAGTCTTTCTGGCATGGGTGGTCCCAAGTGAGACACCATGGTAGAAGAGTAACTGCTCCTCTGCCAGTGTCCAGGATAAATTTCCAGTTGCTGTTCCTGTTTCTGTCACTGAAGAAATGGGCATCATTTCTGTAAGAACTGCGTGGACATTGACCCTCCTTGAATTCATGTTTATCAGGACAGAGGTCTGCCTTGGAGGGCCAAGGCCTCTGGAGGTGAACAGGCTCAGTGATCCACCCAGAAAATCAAAGATGTCACATCTTTAACAATTAACTAGTTAAAGGGTATCTCTCTGCAAAGGCTGTGTGGAAGTGTTACTGTAAGCACAGCTTATTTCCAAAAGAAGGACCCACCTGATCCAGTACTACAAAAGACAAACATGTTTCTCAGTGAGAAGCTGATTTATTACAAGTGCACAAGCAAGGAATTGGGGGAATCTTCCCAAAACCAATTCAAAGTGAAAATGGGAGCTAGCATTTTTATAGGCAAAAAAGAGAAAGAGGTGTAGGTGAGAAGAAAATCAAGGGGAAAAACCAAGTGATGGTATGATGCCAGGGGTGTTTTGTAAGGAGGATACATTGAATTTGTCAGTACTGCATTGTCTCAAGCATGTTCAGTTGTCCTTGATTTTAGTGGCTAATAAACCACTGTTTAGATATCGTTGTGCCAGCAGCTCAAGGAGATCAAGCTTTTTGGTCCTGAGAAAAGTTATAGATTTTCTGGGTCATAAGGTGCTCCTGACACCATTCTGTCTGGTTTTGCTTTGAGACATTATCTTATTCCTAAAAAAATGAGAAATTCTGGTTAATATTCTTCAGGGAACTAAGGGAAAAGAGTAAACTTCTAAAATTAGATTACTAGAAAATTAGATTAATTAGTGTATTAGGATTTTCAAAGTTTCTTAAGTGAAGAAATTTTTAATAAGCACATTTTTCAAGCTATTATATCCTCCTTTGTGTTTACACTCTTCTTATTCTTAAGAAAATTTATTTTGTAAATATTTCTCATATAAGGAAAATGGGCAAAGAGCTCTTCTTCTGTAGTTATTTACTGCTGTTTAGGTGGGAAGAAACTTTTCATAATATTTTGGAGGATGCTTCATACGTAATTTCACAAAGACAATTTAGGCAACAAAAAGAAAAGCATATGGCAAGCAAAATAAAGGCATTATTTAAGAAAGCCATTCTTTTATCTCATAGACAAGTTCATTAACTACTTAGAAAGTGAATAAAGTTTGCCAAGACTTTTAACATGTTCAGTACTATGATACAGGTACAGTACTTAATACTGAACATTGCAAAAGTTTCACTTTGAGTTGCAGTTAATATAACTAGGCTCTGAGTTTGCAATACCATAGATGTCATCTCTTCATGGGAGCAGGCCATAATGCCAAGTGTGTTTGATTAGGTTTTACATACATTTCTCTGGTAACTATTGCTCCACTTGGTATACTGCAGCAACATTAGTCCTGGAAAGCAAGCCATCTCTGGCTGGCAGAGCTGCAGGTGTTTGAAGCAGCTATGTAGCTCCATCTGCTTCAGGAGCATGATCAGATGATGTGGCAGATACTTTTAATGTTTTCAGAGTCAGTGACCAATCTAACCAATAACTCAAATGGAGGGGCACCATGCATAGCACTGGGGTCCTTGCTTAAATGCACAAGAGAGTTTGACAACACCGAAGTCCATCTCTTTTAGTTTATAACATATCAACTGAATTTAGCTATTTTTAATACTTCAAATTTTACCAGGTGAAGGAACAAATCTTTTACAACAATTTGAAATTAAAAGATACTTTACAGGATTTGATTTTGAGAAAGCAAATTTTTAAAAGTTGTTAGGTTTGAAAATTATGTTCTTTTAAAAGTGAGAAGACCTGCTTATCTTAAACAACAAATAAGGTTAAAGTACAAGAAGCTATTATGATAAAACTGATTTTCTGCTTTGTATACACATTATTCAGGAGAAAAACTCTTTATAACCTTTTACTAAAACAGACTAATTATTTAAGAAACTGTCATTTTAACAGAGAAAGTAACAAATTTTAGTTTTGCATCAGTATACTATTTGATACTGTCTTTTGAAATGTTATAGATAGACCCATTAAATCTTACCCAACTTTGACCACAAAATTTCCTTTTTTGTAAACCTTCTGCTCTTTCTATATTCTTTCAGGTTTTATCCCACATTTTCCTCTTTCTTAATAAAATTTTAGGATAAAATTTCTTTCTTTTTCCATGGTAATAATAAGAAACATATTCTATATACCTAACATGATTAAGTTACCAAAATGATTTTGGATAGTGTCTCCAAGCAAATCCCGTACAATTTACAATTACCAAAAATTAAACAAACTTGTCAGAATAATGATTTAATTTGGTTGTATGCAAACATAACATCTCTTCATTTCAAATACATAAAAGTATGCAATATTGGAATATTGATAGTTTATAGGGGATGTTTTTCAGATTTTATGAAAAGAAATAGATGCTTTCTTTAGTTTACTATTTTAGCAGTATTTCAGAGAGAAATATTATGAAATATTTACAAGGACACATATCCGAAGCAGTTCTCTGGAGACAATTTAGCGAGGCTGGTTGCTTTTAGGGCTAAACCATGATAGAATTGCAGGTTTACAAAAGCAGGTAGCATTTTTCTATTTTTTCTCTTTTTCCTTGATAGCATTGTACAGTTCAATAGTTACTAAATTTTAACAGCAATAATTTTATTTTATTTTCATTTTTTGTTTTATTTTTTAGAAGGTACCAGAGATTGAACACAGGACCTCATATGAGAAGCAGGTGCTCAACCACCTAGCTACACCCACTACCCAGCACCAATTTCATTAATGTGACTATCCAGATCACATTCGAATGAACGTGGAAACACACCAGCAAACATTAATCTTACTAAGTTTTTACACTTCTCCAACAGTTAAATTAATTTCATTTGTGATTTCTTTTACAAAACAAATCCAATTGCAAGATAGTATTGCCAATACTCATTTTTAGGTTACTTTTCACTGTCATCCAATTTATCCTGTGGCCAGGCAACACTGTAACAGAAAATAATTTTCTTTTTCTTAAGCGGGTCCCCTCCAAGTTTAGACCAATTTTCCAATTAACAACCCAGAGGAGATATAGCTGGCACATTCTGAAAGTTTCCCATGGTGAGGCAACCCCAACAGAAATGACAAAGACAGAACATGAAGAACAGGAACTCCTCAAAGTCATCAGGTTCCCCAACTTCAAAATACAAAATCAACAAGGAAGCCCTAAATCTGATTTATGAGATCCTAGGCATGAGTAGACTGACAAAGTGAAAGTAAACACAGATCAAAACAAGAAAGAATTTTACACACTTATCTAGCACAGAGAAAACCCAGCTTCAGAATCACCTTCACACAAAGCACACAGTGTCTGAAAAAGCAGAAACCTTACTGAGAACCTCCAGTCTTGTTCTTCCAGGGAAATCTCCAGGAAGCTGCTAGGTACAGAACTAGGGGATCCAGGGAAGCCCCATGATTGACAACACATGGATTGGGCTGCTCCAGGGCATGCATCAGAGCAGTGTGGCTCCTGCTTGGCTCACCAAATTGTTATCATAAGCATGGTTCATTTCCAAAAGAAGGGCCCCCCTGATCCAGCACCATAAAGAAGAAACATGTCTCTCAGGGAAAAGGTGACTTATAGTGAGCACACAAATAAGGAATTGGGAGAATATTGCCCCACAATAGTTCACAGTGAAAATGGGAGATAGAATTTTTATAGGCAAAAAAGAGAAAAGGGGTAGGTGAGAAGTACAAGTAAAAAATGTGATACCACGGTCTTGTGAGGAGGGTACATGCAATTTGTCTGTCCTGCATTGTCTCAACTACATTCCACTTGTCCTTGGTTTCAGTGGCTAATAAACCACAGCTTAGCTATTGTGCCAACAGCTCAAGGATATCAAGCTTTTAGTCTCTGAGAAAAGTTACAGATTTACTGGGTCATAAGGTACTCCTGACATCATTCTGTCTGGTTTTGCTTTGAGACATTATCTTATTCCTATAAACAAAACTGAGATGCTCTAGTTTATATCCTTCAGAGAATGAAGAACAAAGGTAATTTCTAAAATTAGATTAATAGAAAACTAGCTTAATTAGTGTATTAGAAATTTTAAAGTTGCTTAAGTGAAGAATTTTTTAGTAAACTCATTTCTAGCTATCACAAACAGGGATAAAACTCAAAAAGGAAGCTTTGACAGTGTCAAAGTGCAAGCTTCCAGGAGAAAGTTGGGTCATGAATCAGTAGTACAACCTACAATAAATATCAAAGTGTTCCACCCCACACCCATTGCATGTGATTGTCCTGGTTAGCTAACACCTTTAGTTTCCAGGCCCCATGCAGACCCTGGAGCCAGGGCTATGCTCTTCATGGCTCCCAGGGTGGCTCTTAAGTACAACAGAGTGTACTTTGCTGGGTATGCCAAGGACCCCAAGGACAGTGAAAGGAAGGACAAGTGCCAGGAAAAAATTACATTAAGAAACACACAAAAGAAGTACAACTGCAGGGCAGGCTCCAAGGGTTTGAGAGGGCTGGGTTTAGGGTCCACTCTGGGAAAGTGGCTGATCATGCTTAAACTTGAACAGCAGCCCCATCCTCCTTACAGGACCTTACCTCCAAACCAGATTTTCCAACTCTACCTCTCCTCCCTAGACTCTGGTGGAGGGCCCAGGATATCCCTGGTTTTCCAGTGGTTCCTGGGGTACCCTTCCTATGTCTTCCATTGTCTCTTCTCCTGTTTCTCTAGTAGCTGGTCCTGTAATGGGACTCCATCCTTCCTGCTTACAGCTTACTCTGCTTCTTGGTCAGGCTGTCCTTGGGGTGAAAAAGGGCAGAATTGGGTCAAAATCAGGAAGGAAAGCCTGGATTCAGAGTTCAGAGCCTCAAATAATAAGGCAGGGGCAAAGTGGGATGGAGACAAGGATGCCAGCCAGGGACAGAGAGGGGTGCCAATAGAGGGGCCCCCAGGATTCTGTGGACTGAGACTCTGTGTAAGCTGGACCTTCCTCTGTGTGATGTGTGCCATGTGCTTCATCTTTCCAACCACAATGCACAAAGTGTGTTCAAGGAACCATGCAAGGGACCCTCTGAGAAGTGGGGGCAGAAGGAGCAGGAAGGCATGTGGAGCAGATGGAAACTACTGATGTGATAGTTGGGAAAGGCATCTTACAGAAAGTATAAGGGTACATTACACAGGGCAACGTTTTGTGTAGAATTTACATTAAGTAGGTTGTCAATAGCCAGAGGTTGAATTTTAGACTTCCAGGCCTTATAAATGCACCAAGAGCTGAGGTGCAGAGTCACCCTGACACAGGGCTCATTGATCAGGTGTCCATGGATGAAAGACTCCAGATTCCTACACCAGAAGCTAGCATGCAATTCCACCATGATGAATAAACTTTACCAGCTTAAGTACAATCTCATGCCAGGATTGTAGGGAATTTTATAAGTAAGTGTCGTATTAACTGATTCTGCTATGCAATAACACAATCAAGAAGGAAAAAGGAAAGTTTATTCAGAGACAACTAGAACTAGTCTCTATGAATGGAGAGATTCCTGATGTTAGGACAGGGCATTCACTCACTGGTGTGTCCAGCAGAGCACCAGCTGGCCTGAGGATGGGCTTGGTCTCCCTTTGCCCCATAGATCTCTCTGCTCACATGATATGGCCTGGCCCCTCCACACTACTTCTTGGGTCTTCAGGTAATGTATGCAGAGGACTTTCCAAAGGACTTGTGAGTGTCATTCTTGCCTCCCTATTCAACTCCTAGCCTCTGATTCCCAGTGACTCTACATTTCTGATACATTTATGCATTGGAAGACTGATATTTGCCACCCCCCACTGCAAATTTTCAATTGCTTAAATTATAACATTTATGTCAAAAGTTTTTATATGTGTTTTGAAAAATTTTTGGCTAATAATACTATAAGAGCCCAATAATGAGTAATATTTTTCATTATTCTATCATTCTATCATTATTAACAATTCCGAGGTGACAGCAGTTCTTTTATATATACTTAAAATTTTTTTAAACAGGATACTTAGATTATACAAATGTTACCTAAAAATGTAGGGGATTCTCATATGCCCCACTCCCTAACTTTCCCACATTTTCCCACATTAACATCCTTCATTAGTGTGGTGCATTTGTTACAATTGATGAATGCACCTTGGAGCATTGCCACTAACTGTATATTTTAATTTACATTATAGTGTAAACTCTCAAACAATTTTGTAAGTTATGACAAGATATATAATTACCTGTATCTGTCATTGCAATTTCATTCAGGACAATTCAATGTCCCCAAAATGCACCCATATTACACCTATTTTTCTCTCTCCCTCTCCTCATTACCTCCAGTGACCACTGACCACAAATCAATGGTAAAAATTCTTCCATTGCTAGAAAAAAAGTCTATAGTAGAATAACAGTAAGTCTACTCTAGTCCATCATTCATTCCCCAATACTGAAGATTCTGGGATGGTGATGCCCACTCTATCTCTAATTGAGAGGGGACTTGGAACCCATGGGACAGATAGATGGAACTATCTTGCTTGCAGTTGTAGACTCTGTTCCTTGGGAAAGTCATTGTCCATCATCATTTCCTTGTTAGTTGTCTTGGGTGAGTCCAATGAACTGGAGAGTAGGTTTTGCAACTCTGTTGAGATTCAGGGCCCAGCAGACACATGGGCAGCCCAAAGATTTAAGTCTCTTGGATGTACACTACCAACTTTAGTACTAATTGTAAGGTCAAATAGAAGGAAAGAAGGGCCATGTGTAGGGAAACCACAACTGAGTCCAACTCTGTCACACTGGGGAGAATAAATTCCAAAGAAGGGCTCACTGGCAGGCACAAAATTCCTAAGATGTCAGCCTTGCCTATAGTGTCTGGGTGTCTCCAGAGCTCTCAGGAGCCCAGCTATTTGAGGCAATATTTGCTGTGGTAGTCAAAGAGATTCTGCTGAGATGAACATAAGCATAACATCTGGAATAACCTTCTGACTCACTTTGAAGTCTCTTAGCCATATAAACTCATTTGTCTTTACTCACTCCACCTTTTGGTCAAGGCCTTTTTCCAGTCTCATTACTAGTAGGTGCTTGGTAGTAAACCCTTGGTGCCAGGGAGGCACATCCCCAGGAGTCATGTCCCACACTGGGGGGAATGTAATGCATTTATATGCTGAGTTTGGCCTAGAGAGAGGCCACATTTAAGCAACAAAGAGTATCTCAGGAGGTAACACTTAGGCAACATATAATCCTAGGCTAAGTTTCAATTTCAAAAGAAAAGTTTCATATAGTACAGTTATCAATATCAAGGGCCCATCAATGATCCATCCTCCTTTACTAGTCATGTCCCCTATGCTTGGGGGATTCTTGCTATCCCAGTAGAGAATGTCACAGAGCTCCCCAGGATGAGAATTTGATATTCTTTTGGTTATTGTGTGAATCTCCACACATCATGACAATGCCCCATGAACACTTGAACACATTCATATACCTTAGGTGAACATCTTCCCATGCATCCCCCATCACTGACACCCCACACCAAGGATCCTCCTCTGCCACAGTCATAACCCTTCTGTGATTCAAAACTTCTTCAAAAATGAAGTCAACAAAATAACCCAAAATTTTTAATTAAAAAATGATATAATAATGATAGTTTTAAAAATAACAAATAAAATACAAAAAATTTTAAAAATCTGAAATAAAAAATAAAAAATAAAATTTAAAAATATTGACATTACGTCTTTCATCACAGAAAGATATGTTGTCTTCTATGTACAGTGACATTTTCTTCCATTTATTCCCCCAGTGTCTTGTTTTTTTTTTTTCATTTTATCTTCAAAGAAGCTTTAGGTAACAGAAAAATTATGTACAGAATATATGAGATTCCCATATATCCAGCATCCTCCCCCTGATCCCATTTCCCTTATTAATAATACTTTACATGTGGATGTACATTTGTTAAAAATTGATGTACAAATATTGAAACATTACTACTAACCATGGTCAATGATTTACATTATGGTTTATATTTTGGACCACACAATTTTATAAATTTTGATGAAATATAAAATGGCCTGTATCCATCATTGCAAGATCATGTAGAACAATTCAAACACACCCCAAAATCCCCATATTCCATCTATTCTATTCCTCCCTTCCCTTTTCCTTGGGACCTGTAGAAACCACCAAGCTTCATTCCATGAAGAATAAGACTCATAATTACTTGCAACAATATTGAGGGCTTAGGATCCTGTCCTGTCCTCCCCTATGCCTAGGCTCTCAAGACACTTCCATCCCTTTAATTGAGAACATAGCAGGACTCCCCAGGATGGGAGTCCAACACCTTTCCAATTATCGTGTGTGTCCCCACCCACTGATACAATGCATTATGTCAAGATGAACACTCACACACTCCCTAGAAGCCTGCTCCAGGTACACCCTCTCCTGCACGCCCCCCAAATCCAACACCCTAAATCAGTATTCCTCCCTTGCTGTATTTGCCAAAAGAACTGTCCCAACGTTGTTGCTTCAACCACATAACTGAAAATATCTAGAGTTCACCTGCTCCCTCCCCTGACCCTCTCCTGAGTTCCATGGACAGTCCAACCCTCACCCCCACCCTACTTCCTCACAGACAAGCACCACCCAACCCAACAGCATTACTGCACCACTGTGACACCCATCCACTGCATAGCTAAACCCTCCTGCCTTATCATAGATTTTTCCCATATGGGCATTGGCTCACAAATCCTCTACTCCCTTTCTGTCACCTGTAAACATATCCTCCAGACTCTGGCTCTGTGAGTCTGCTTAGTTTGCTTAATTAATATCAGTAATGTCACATAATATTTGTCCTTCAGTGCTTAGCTTGCTTCACTCAACATAAGGTCTTAAAGATTCATCCATGTTAGCCTGTGTGTTACTACTGCATTCTTTCTTACAACTAAGTAATATTCCATTGTGTATATATACAAGAGTTTGCTTATCTATTCATCTGTTGATGAACATTTTGGTTGTTTCCAAATGTTGGCAATAGTGAATAATGCTGCTATGAACATTTGTATGCATATATCTGTTCATTTCCCTGCTTTCTATTCTTCTGTGTAGATACCCAGTAGTGGGGTTGCTGGATTTTATGGCAGTTTTGTAGTTAGCTGCCAGAGGAACTGCTAAACTGTCCTCCAAAATGGCTACACCATTCTGCATTTCAACCAGCAGTGTATAAGGGTTCCCATTCTTCCATCTCCTCTCCAACACTTGTAGTCATCTTTTTAAAAAATAGCCACCAGTCTATTGGGAGTAAGAGAATATCTCTTTGTAGTTTTTATTTGCATTTCCATAATAGCTAATGATGTTGAGCATCTTTTCATGTTTTTTTTTTTTTTAGCCATTTGTATTTCTTCTCTGGAGAAGTGTCTATTCAAATCACTAGCTCTTTTTAAAAATAGATTGTCTTTTTTATTTTTGAGATGTAGAATTTCTTTTTTTTTTTTTTTTTTTACCAGGAGGTCCCAGGGATCGAACCCGGGTCCCTCCATATGGGAGATGGACGCCCAACCAGTTGAGCCACATCCGACCCCTAGAATTTCTTTATATATGCTGGATATTAGGCCTCTATCAGATGTATGCTTACCAAGTATCTTCTCCCAATGAGTAGGCTGCCTTTTCACCTTCTTGACTAACTCCTTTGAGGTACAAAAGTTTTTAATTTTGAGGAGGTCCCTTTTATCTATTTTTTCTTTCATTTCTCATCATTTGGGTGTAACATTCATGAAACCACTTCCTAATACAAATAAAAGATCTTGTAGATATATTCCTACATTATCTTCCAAGGTCTTAAAAATCTTGGCTCTTATCTTTAGATATTCAATCCATCTTGAGTTAGTTTTTGTATAATGTGTGAGAGGTTTTCATTTCTCAGTCTTTGGGATATGGATATCCAGTTCTCCATGCAAAATTTGTTGAAGAGGCCATTATCTCCTAGTTGAGTGGACTTGGTGGCCTTGTGAAACATCAATTGACTGTTTATGTGAGGATCTATATCAGAACTCTCAATTTAGTTCCATTGGCCAGTATGTCTATCCTTGTGCCAATACCATGCAGTTTTGACCACTATAGCTTTTTATTATGTTTTATAATCAGGTAGTGTGATTCCTCCAATTTTGTTTTTCTTTTTCAGTATGTCTTTCACTATTTGGGGCACCATGCCCTTCCAAATAAATTTCATAGTTAGCTTTTCCAATTCAGTAAAAAATACTGCAGCAATTTTTATTGGGATTTCTTTAAATCTGTAAATCAATTTGGGTAGGATAGACATCTCAATGATGTTTAGTTTTCCTCTCCATGAACATGGAATATTCTTCCATTTGTTTAGGTCTTCTTTGATAGCTTTTTATTGTATTGTGTAGTTTTCTGCATACAAGTCCTTTACATCTTTAGTTATGTTTATTCCTAGGAATTTGATTCATTAGTTGTTATTGTAAATGGGATTTTTTTTCTTGATTTCCTCTTCTTATCACTCATTACTGCTGTACAGAAAGGCTACTGATTTTTGCTCATTGATCTTATAACCTGCCACTTTACTGACCTCATTTATAAGCTCTAGAAGCTTTGCTGTACATTTCTCATGACTTTTTATGTATTGGATCATGTCATCTGCTGTTAATGAAATTTTTACTTCTTCCTTTCCAATTTGGATGTCTTTTATATCTTTTTCTTAACTACATGCTTGAGTAAGTACTTCTAACACAATGTTAAATAACAATGGTGACAGTGGTCATCCTTGTCTTGTTCCAGATTTTAGAGGGAAAGCTTTCAGAATTTCACCATTGAATATGATGTTAGCTGTGGGTTTTTCATATATATCCTTTATCATGTTGAGGAAGTTTCATTTCATTCCTATCTTTTGAAATGTTTTTATCAGGAAAGGGTGCCATATTTTTTTGAAAGCTTTTACTGCATCTATAGAGATGATCATGTGATTTTTTTCCTTCATTCTTTTTATGTGGTGTATTACATTGATTGATTTCCTTATGTTGACCTATCCTTGCATACCAAGGATGAAACCTACTTGATCATGGTGTAAAATTCATTTGACGTGTTGTTGAATACAATTAACAAGTATTTTGTTGAGGAGTTTAGCATCTAGGATCTTTAGAGAGATTGGTTTATAGTTTTCCTTTCTTGTGGCATCTTTGTTTGGCTTCAGTATTAGGGTGATGTTGGCACCAGAGAATGAGTTAGACAAAGTTCCCTCTATATCTATTTTTTTGGAAGTTTAAGCAGGATTGGTGTGGTACAATTCACCTGTGAAGTCATTTGGTCCTGGCCTCTTCTTAGTTGGGAGGTTTTAGGTGACTAATTCAATCTCATTACCTGTGATTGTTCTGTTGAGTTCATCAATTTCTTCTTTCATCAATGTAGGCTGCTTGTGTGTTTCTAGGAATTTATCCATTTCCTCTAAATTATCCATTTTTTTGGCATACAATTTTTCAAAGTATCCTTTTATGATATTCTATTTCTTTGGGGTCAGTCAGAAGTCTCATAGCAGTTCTTATTGCTAGGTGCAATATAAAACAGGCATAGCCCAAGCTTAAAACTCAACAAATGTTAGACATGGAAGAATTTGACCTCAGGGATCAAATATCCTTTCCTATTTCCCTCATCCATCTCCCTGACTCAAAATATTCACAATTGCCCATGTTTGAAGTGGGAGGCTTTTTAGTGAAAGAAGAACTTGACAGAAGTAAAATATTCCCTGGGAAGTGGATGTGGCTCAAGCAATTGAGCTACTGTCTACCATATGGGAGGCCCTGGATTCAATTCCCAGGGCCTTCTGGTGAAGGTAAGCTGGCCTACACCATGGAAAGCTGATGGCTTCTGCCATGGAGAGATGATGGCCTGTGTCATGGAGAGCTGGCACAGCAAGGTGATGCAACAAAGGGAGATGCAGAGTAGAGACAGAGAGATGTAGCAGACCAGGGAGATGAGGTCAATCATGAAATTGAGTGCCTTTCTCCCACACTGTAAGCCCTCGGATCAGATCCCAGTTCCTCCTAACGAGAAAGACAAGAAGAAAAAAGACAAGCAGACACAAGAACACACAGTGAATGGACACAGAGCAGACAGTGAGTATAAACAACAAGGGGGGAAGAAAAAGAAAAAGAAAGAAGTTAAAAAAATTTTCCTGAATTTGAGAGGAAGTAGAAATCAAACGACTGAGGAGATCTAAGACCACATGGATATTGGGTTAGCATTGAGAGAAATGTGGGCAGACCATATCATGGATATGAGGCAGGATCTAATTTACCCCAAGGGGACCAACTGCCCACATGGGCTTTTGTTTTTTTTTGCCTTCCAGCACTCATTGTCCTTCTGGATCAGTCCCCAGCTTTCTGGCAGTCTTGAAGGGCTCCTGGACAGAACTGGAGTGCAAATTTTAGCTGATTATGCCCTCACATGCTGGGAATCCTGTCTACAATTCTGACAGAGATGAGATACTTCCATAAGGTATGAATAAAGCCTGGAGTCATGTGTATGGGTTGCAGGTGTGTGTATGGTTGGAGAGTAATGGATCAGCTCCACTAGACCACAGCAGGGACCTGCAAGTATTCTAAAAGCCCACCCTTCCTCCTAGGGGCTGTGCCTCTCAGCAGTCCCAGGAAACCTCCTAGGGGAAAGAGGTCTAAAGGATGGAGCTGGATTTATTTGAATTATTTTCCCTCAGGACCTCCTGCAGTCCCAGTCCCAGCAGAGCCCAGTGGGCAAGCACACTACTACCTTCAGCCACCTCTGCCACCTTTTGCTGAGGCTGAAGGCTGAGATCCACCCCCACTCTCTGAACATATCTCCCACCAAATACCATCACAGAATATGAGGGCCTGGGATGTCAGCAGCTGACCTGAGAAAGAAGGAAAGAAGCAATCTGAAGAGACATTCAGGACTGTGGCATTTCATGCAAGTGACAATGGGCAGGAAAAATGAAGGACTCAAGGCAGGGTGGGGTCAGGGTGGGGTACTGCTGGTCCTGGAGGAAAGTGTCCACTGCTTGTCAGAGGTAGGGTAGGAGGCTTTGAACTTCAATAGTGCAGTGGGCAAGAGACAGACTCACTGGGCCTGAATGAGCTGTGAGGGCACTGGGCAAGGCAGCCAGGATAGACTTGCCTCCTGGCTAGGTGTAAGCAAAATGCTCCATCTCCTGGCACTTCCCACACTCTCTTGCTGCCACTGGTGCATTTGGGAGCTTCTGGGCACTGTTCAGGTGACTCCACCTTACACCTTGGCCTGAACCCCCTTATAAGTGTCAAACCCCCTGCCTCCCCTTGTCCTCATCCTTTGTGACTTTTGAGGATCTCAGGGGCATAGGCTCAGAACTTAGGCCTGGATCTGAGACTGATGACTTGGCCACAGTTGGGCACACCCTGGCTTCCCAAACTGAGTCTCCAACCCCTTCCTTTTGCCCTCACCCTGGGTTGTGCCCTGATCAGGGTTGCAGCATTTCTGGTCCTCTTCTCTGATAAGGTCACTCCCTTCTATGGCCTAAGACAAAGGTTCTCATTGGGTGCTGTCCAGATTCAAACTCACATGACTCAGAGAAGCCAGTGCACTGGGTGGGTGTGCTGAGTCAGCCCCACCATACACTTTCATCGGGCATCTTGGGGCTATCTGGGGTTTGGGGTTTGGATTAGTATAGGTAACCCTGCACTGCTGTCATGCACCTCCCTTAGTGAGGTCCGAAGGCCACCCAGAGATGCCTTGGGCCTTGGCAAGTAAGGGCTTGTCTGCATCTGGGGCTATGGCAGTACAGGAGTGGGAAGCACTAGGAACAAGGAAGCTGTGGGGCTGCAGCACTTGGCAGATCTTTGGTAGTCCAGGACAGGGACACCAAGCCCTAGAGTGTCAACTTCCCAGACTCCATCTTCAGAATAGAGCAGTGACATTCAGTGCCCGCTTGGGAATTTGATACAAATTATGCAGAGATGCCCTTGGAGAAGCCCTGGAATTTGGTCCCTAATGTTGGAAGAAGTGACAAAACTCTGGCTCTGGCCATGACTCCTGGAACTACAATGACTGTTCAGACTATGAGCAAGAGTGGCCCAAAGAAAAGGAAAAGAAGGAAAATTAGAGAAGGCAAAATATCTTGATGAGGATTAAAAGAGGAAGTGAAAGGTAAAGAAAAGCAGGAGCCTGATGTGTTTGGCCTGCCTCTGCTGGGGAAGACCTCAAGTATGGGCCTGCTCTTTCCCTAGGAAAACCTGGTTTGTAGCAAAGAGTAAACTAGGAATATTAATTGCTTCAGGTCTCAGTTTAATAGTTATCTTTTATAGGCCAGGTCCTTAGGTGGATTCTTGGAAGATTGATAAGACGTGAGTAAGAAGAGTCTCATAGCTTCATTTTACCCCTTATGAGGCAGTTGTGTTTAAATTCCTAGCTGTTGCCAGTCTGAGATGAGAATCTGGCAGTTCCATCACTCTCATTACATTGACTCTGCCTCATAGGAACATAAGAAAAGGAGCTCTGACAAAGAGAGACCAGGGACTTTAATCCAGAGGCCTATCAAAGGGAGCCAATCTTAAAAAGACCAATTTCAGGATTTCACACAGATATTTCTAGAGCACAGAACTTGTCATTTTTTTTTTATTAATTAATTTATTTTTTATTGTGGGTAAAATCAAATTTTTCAAAATACATACCAATATTTGTAAAATTATATATAAATATATATGCATATATGTGCATTTCCTTACAAAGATGTTATATATATATACATATATTTTAAAAGGTGCTTAGATTACCTAAATATTACACTGAAACTACAGGGATTCTCTTGTTCCCCACCTCCCACGCCTTCCACCACATCCCACACAAACAACTCCCACAAGTGTGGCCCATCACCCTCAATGGACCTACACATCCTGGGGCCTTGCCATCAACCATAGACCACAGTTCACATGGTAGACCACACTCTCTCCCGTACAGTTCTGAATGGTGTGTGCTGATTTAAAATGGCCTACATCCGTTGCCACAACGGCACTCAGGACAACCTCCAAGTCCCAAAAAAGCCTCTGTATTTCAACTGCACATCCCCTCCCTGCCCCGAAAATGTCCAGTGGCCACCAGCTCCACCTCACTGTTATAATTTCTTCGACTGCTAGAATCACCATATGTGTACAACAGAATACCATCAAGTCCACTCTAGTCCATAGTTCTCCCCCCAATCCTGAGGGGACTGGGATGGTGATGTCCACTCCACCTCCAAGTGAGAAAGGGCTTATATCCCATGGATGTGGTGGGTGGGATGATCCTGCCTGCAGATGCAGGCCCTCTCCATTCCCTGGGATGGCTGCTGTCCATCGTTGTTTCCTTGCCAGGTGACTTGGATGAGTCTATTGAGCTGTAGGGTAGGAGTTGCAGCTCCACCGAGATTCCACGCACACCTGGCACATAGGTAGTCCAGAGGCTCCAGTCTCTGGAAGTATACCTAAAAACTCCAGCATCACATACAGGTTTGAATAGAAGGGATTGATGAACCATGTACAGGGAGGACTTATTTGAGTCCAATTCTGTCACTCTCAGGGGCACAGATTCCAAAGTAGAGCCCACAGATAAAGCGTCAGTCTCTGGGGCTATCCCCCTTTATATAGGACCTGGGTGTCTCCAGAGCCCTCAGGAGCCCCTCTGTGTGGGGTGATATGCACTTTGATGTTCTATGAGATCCTACTGAGGTGTGCATAAGAGTTACCTCTGGGATGACCTCCCAACTCTCTTTGAAGTCTCTTAGCCACTTGAACTCATTTATCTTTACCTTTTCCCCCTTTTATTCAAGGTCATTTTCCAGTCATGTTGCCAAATGGCACTTGGTATTAATCCCTCGTTGCCAGGGAGGCTCATCCCTGGGAGTCATGTCCCACATTAGGGGAAGGTAATGCATTCATATGCTGAGTTTGGCTTAGAGAGAGGCCATATTTGAGCAACAAGGAGGCTCTCAGGTGGCAACCCTTAGGCACCCCATAACAGTAAGCTAAGTTTCAGTTACAAGAGCAAAGATTCATAAGGGTCGTCATCAATAACAAGAACTCATCAGTGGGCCATCCTCTTTTGACAGACACTGTCCCTGCACTCAGAGGACTGTTGCTGCTCCCTTGGAGAATGTGGCAGAGCTCTCCAGGCTAGGAATTCAGATTTCCTCATTTATTGAGTGATTGTCTACCCACCGTGACCATTCCCCATCCTTTGATCTTTTGAACAATTTTGTATATCTTTCATGTATATTCAGATGAACTTACTCCCATGAATCCCCCCTTCCAGACACCCCACACCAATAGTCTTCAATAGTTATAACTCTTCTTTGGTTGGAGTATAACCTGCATTAGCTTCATGAAAAAGAATGAATAGGTGGAGAATGCTAAAAGTGCACACATCTGACATTTGCCTGACATGCCTACCCTCACACATTCTGATCATTTTCTTCAATAAGAAAGCTGGAAGATAATTATTTTTTTCTCAGAATTTAAAAATCTATCTTTAAGAAATTTTTGAAGCTGACAACTCTGATGCATTCTGTTATCTGCCTATGCATGTGATCTGTATCTTCTTGTCATGGAAGTATTTGGATCTTCTGTTTGTCTGAAGGGTTGTGAAATAGGAAAATAATATATCTGTATCCATTTTCATCAAATTTTTCTCACTAGTGTTCATGACATCGTTGATAGATTTCAATTTCAATTTATAGGTGTGTCGGCTGTGCCATATTCACAATAGAAATTTACTCCTAGGTAGGCTGCTTATTCTTAGGGTGGAGATTAAGGTCTGGTATCTGCAGTGAAATTGGAAGTGTTGGGTAAGTTTCTTGGGTCTTTCTATCTGTATGTTATATATTTACCTATATAAGCCACACATCTATGTCTGATCTCCTGTAGGGAACCACACATCTGTGCCTGATCTCCTGTACGGAACAACATCACAGAGACTCTACTTAGTAAGATTGATTGTGTTGGTATGAGACAACTACCTGGCAAGTAAGTGGAATGGGGACACCTTCAAACCACAAACCACCCATTAATTAACCCTCATAGTTACTGAATCTGGGCAACAAGAACATTTCCCCTACATTGTTTCATAACTAGGGGATCTTGAATCCTTGGTTTACCTCAAGTGGTAGCCTGTGAAAAAGCACTGGCATTCTTGATGTGCCAGTGAATGTCATGTTTATTTCCATAAAATCTGCATTTATCTGCTATCTGCAGATTTGAGACATGAATTCCATCATTTCAAATCTGATGGGCCATAAGATCTACTGTATTAGTGACTTGACAATGTAACCCCCTATCTGTTGAACAAGATACATGAATATCTAGCATGGATTTCATTCAGATCCTGGCTTAGGTGTTAATAATTTGGAAGGCTTCTTTGAATATTTAAGGCCAACAGTGATGCCTACTCTTTTGATCTTTTGAACAATTTTGTATATCTTTCATGTATATTCAGATGAACTTACTCCCATGAATCCCCCCTTCCAGACACCCCACACCAATAGTCTTCAATAGTTATAACTCTTCTTTGGTTACTCTGGGCTCACAAAAACTTCTGTGTTTCTGCCATCAAAGTAGGAAACTCTAACTCATAACAACATATTTTCAGTTGATATCACCTCTCCCACACAATGATTACTGAAGAGCAGATATCAGGTATATCTCTCATCCTTCACACCAGTTTTTAAAAACATATTTTTAATTTTTTAAAAAAGATACTTTGATTGCATAAAATGTTACATAAAAAATATGAGATTCCCATATGCCCCACTGCCCACACCTCCCACCTTCCCCCACATTAACAACTTCTTTCATTAGTGTGGTACATTCATTGCAATTGATGAACACATTTTGGAGCATTGCCACTAAGCATGGATTACAGTTTATTACACTCACTTCCACTCAATTCTGTAGGTTATGGCAGCACATATAATGGCCTGTATTCCATACCAGTTTTTTTTTTTTTTTTTTTTTTTTTGGGAAACTTAGATTTTATTTTATTTTATTTTTTTCCTTTTTTTTTTTTATTATGGGTAAAAATCAAAATTCTCACAATACACACAAACATTTGCATAATGATATATAAATATATGTGCATATATGTGTATTTGCTTACAAAAA